>ML429080.1:20460-46332 GCA_005239525.1 Nicotiana knightiana | reverse complement strand
GTTATAAATATCACATGTTCAGAGCACAACATATCTTCCCCCTTTTGGCATCATCGAAAAGTTACAAAACAATTGTGTGAATCCCAGATTTTTAACACTTACTCATGGCCATTTGGGCAACTGCATATGCAATCATGGATTAATCATCAATAATCTACTAAGAATTCAAACTATCAAAAAATAGAGATACTGAATCAGAGCAAAAAACATCAGATTTCATTGATAGCGCGAATATGATTCTGCCACAATCCACAAAATAAAACAAAAACAGTTAAAACATGAGCAACCGACAAAAATTCTGAATCTGGGTCACTGAAAATTCTAGGCAGGCTAAGAAATTAAGGCTTGGAAAAACTGCAGACCTGGTTCATTTAGCCAAGATGGATGGTTCAGCAGACTTAGAAACAAATAAAGACTTCTTTGAGGAAGTCTTCGCTTTCTTGGGCTTAGGGTTCTGAACCTCTACCTCTGCCACTTTTTCACTTTGATGGACCAGGTCCATCTCATCCACTTCAACAGCGTCAATAGGCTCAACAACCTTTTCTTACCCTTTTTCCACTCTTTTCTTCTTACTCTCCTCTAAAGCTCTCTTCAACTCGTCCTCGCTTTGCTTTACCTTGCTCTTTGTAGTTCTTCCTCTTGGAAGAGAAATATTAGAAGTCTTAGAAGGAGCAACTTTTCTTTTCTTACTTTCTTTTGTTGTTCCAGATGTTTTAGGAGTTCTTTTCTTCTTTGGATTGTAATTATCGCCTAACATTTTCAGCAGATCCGCCAGGGTTTCCTCAGTAGACGAACCAGGTTCATCTGTGTGCTTTCCTAAATTTACTAACCCTTCAGTGGTTTCTTTTAATTTTCTTCCCCCTGCGTTCTTGCTACTTTCTTCCTCCTTTTCTGGTTCGCCTCCACAAATAGCCATTCTAACAGATTCAGAGGTGGGTGAAGAATCATCCACTTCTTTCTATTTTCCCTTTCTCATTACTCTGTACTCCCTCACTCTCATTTTTTTTAATTTTTACCACATATTCTTATTGTTTCCGGCAACTCCATATCTATTACAGACCCAACCAGTATGAACCTATTTTCTATGTTTTTCAGCAACATCAGAGATGACCTCAGAAGAAGGACTTGGGACAGATGTTACCCGAGTCATCGAAAATTTAGGAATGGTTTTGTAAGGGATGGGATGTCTTGAATGAACTTTTAGTTTTGAATTGACGGTTAAGGATTCCCTAGAATCTAGGTATTTTAATTTGGTGAGGATTCTTGTTGAAACAGAACTGGTTCAAAGTCTAATGGATAGGCTTTGAAAAGATTTTGAGTTTGGGCAGAGTTCTGCTCATGATTTAATTATTAGTATTTCAAAGTGTGTAGAGTGTAGAACACATACCTCGCCTTTCAGATGAACCAGCACGATGAACCAGGTTCATCATTTAAGAATCCTCTTGATCAAGCCTCAATTTGCAAAGATAGAAAAAATATCATTTTTGATCAGTGAGTCATATCAAAACATGGCATAAGAGTATACTTTTTACAGTATGAGACTGAACAATTGTTAATCTGATTATTTACACCTGTTTTAGACTTTTCTAACCAAATGTTTTTCTTTGTTTTCATTTTTTTTAAAATGTATTTACATTCTGAACTGGTTCAATTAAGTGATCTTAATCATCCCCAATAGTAACTTGTTCCTTTTAAAATGCTCTCTACTTAGTGCTTTTGCAAAGATATCTGCATGGTTTCACAACCAAGTAGTTACTCCTTGATGTTCCTTCATTGCTTTGCTGCTGTGGAACAGGTTCAGGTACAGGTTCCAACGAAGTTTGGAAATTATTTTGTTCTATTCCCCCTGCCCCGGATGGATGAACCTGTTCCATCACCTATTCCTTCCTCCAGTATTGCTTTAATTTGGACTGAGTTTCTGACCAGCCCAATTTCTTCATCATCTTGTTCATTACCAACCCCAGTGATTTCACCTTTCTTTCCATTTTCAAAGGAGACATTTCCTCCTTTGAGGTCCTCAAGTGAAAGGAACTAGTCCTTGTTGCCAGTCATGTGTTTTGAGTAGCCACTATCCATGTACCATATTTGGCTACTACCTTTCACTTGAATCTACAAAAGAAAATCAGGGGTTAGTCTTAGTAACTTTCTATAAGTAAAAGGATGAATTAATAGCCCAATTTGGTAACCAATTCTTCCCTTGAACAGAACTTTTGTTCTTTTGACTGGCCTATTCTTTTGCATTACATTCACTTTTGTAGTGACCGGTCTTACCACAACGGGTACAGATTTTATTTTCAAGAAGAGTGAGGTACTTGCTTTTAGGATCCCATTTAGGTGCAGGGGTCCCGTAGCCAAGTCCTCTCTTATTGCTACTATGGTGTTCATGTAGCCATGAAAGTGCATCAGAGGACCTATTCCATTTACAGGTTCTGTCCAGTTTATGCTTAACCTTACCAAGTTCCTCCTTCAACACTCTTATTTGTTCATCTTTCTTATACAATTCATCCTTTAGTCTGCCTACATTTTCTTCTAAGATGATTTGAGGGTTGTCTACTGTCTATTTACTGGTTCCTAATTTCAGTTTTAAATTTTCAAATTTTAACTTAGGACATTTTTTTCAAGTGGATAAACCTAGTTCTTCAAAGCAATGTTTTCACTCAAAGATTCACTTACTCTGAGTTCCAGGTTCTTACACTTTGCTTTTAACATTTCACACTCCTTAGACAGCTGATCATTTTCTTTATTTATTTCTTCAGAATCATCAGTGAAGTCAAGTAACAATTTAGAGAGTTTTTCTTTAGATAAGAACTTAATCTTGTTTTTGAGATGAGATATACTTACCTCAGATTCATCATCTGATTCTCCAAATCCATAAGTGCTTTTTCATCTCCATCTTCATCATCTGACTCCTCATCTGAACTTTCACCCCAAGCAACAACCATTGCCTTTGTTGATGTTCTATTTTTCTTGGGTTGAACCCGTTCCTTCTTCATGTTCCTTCGTTTAGCTCTTTCCTTCTTCCATTCAATTTCCCATTGAGGGTAGTTTTTGATGTGGTGATCAGTCTTGCCACACTTGTAACACCCCTCATTGGTTTGTTTTTCAGGAACCCTTGGTTTGTTGTAGCTTCCACTTCTTGAAGGACCCTTTGCTCTCATTAAGTATTTCTTGAAGTCCTTTGTAATCATGGTCATTTCATCCTCCTCCAGATCAGCTCCTTCAGTGATTCTGAGTGCCAGAATCCTTTTCTTCTCGGGACCATCCATCTTCATAGTTTGCCTTCTAAGTTCATAGGCAATGAGATTTCCAATCAGCTCATCCAGTTTAAGAGTTGCAATGTTCTTAGATTCCTTAATGGCTGTAATTTTGCTTTCCCAAGTGACCAGCAAGACCCTTGTCAAAATTTTCTCAACCTTATCTTCTTCAAGAATGAACCTTCCAAGAGACTTGAGTTCATTGGTCAGTGTAGTGAACCTTGTATACATCTCTTGGATGGTCTCTCCTTCCTTCATGGTGAAATTCTCATATTGAGAATATAGTAGAGTTCCTCTTGACCTCTTCACTTGAGGTGTTCCTTCATGAGCCACTTGCAAAGTGGCCCAAATTTCTTTGGCAGTGTTACAACTTTGAATTCTGCTATACTCATCTGGACCAAGTCCACACACAAGCCACTTCTTGGCCTTAGCATTTTTCTCCCACTTTCTCAAATCCTCAGCAGTGCAGT
Source organism: Nicotiana knightiana (assembly GCA_005239525.1). NCBI lineage: Eukaryota > Viridiplantae > Streptophyta > Magnoliopsida > Solanales > Solanaceae > Nicotiana > Nicotiana knightiana. The sequence continues at coordinate 42,608 of ML429080.1, read as the reverse complement.
CAGCTCTAGTCTTTGGCACATCTACTCCTTCAACAGTCTTCTTCATGGTGGCTAAAGGACCATCAGTGACTATGTACCATAGTTCATAGTCTTCTCTAATTAAGTGATCCTTCATCCTATTCTTCCACCAAGAGTAGTACTGGCCATTGAAGAGTGGAGGCCTAATAGTTTATTATCCTTCCCAATTCCCAAGTGGTGCACTCATCTTGATCTTTTCCTAAGGTGTTATCCTCTTCAAGGATAACCTGTTTTGATACCAATTGATGTTTTATACGTCAATACCACACAAAAGGGGGGTGATTTGTGTGGTGTCCAATTTTCGAGTGTTGTCGTTATAGAAGGGCCTGGTTCTTATATGTGTTCCAACTCGTACTGTTGCGGAATAATAAATGCAGAAAAGTAAAGAACACAAATATTTTTACGTGGAAAACACCCGGCTCAAAAGGTGAAAAAATCACGACCTACTACTCACTAAGATTTTCTCCAAACACTTCACTACAACTCTGAGCCAACAATATTTACAAAATGAACTCTTTAGTAAACCTAAGGATTAACTCTAACCCTTATAACAACACGCCACAGGTTGTTGTGACTACGTCAAGTTAAATCTAACTTGAATGATACAACTCAAGTACCTAGTACAACTTGCTTCTAAGAAAGCTAAAAAAGGTACAATTTTAGACCATCTACTACAATAAACTAGACTAAAAGACAAGAGATGGAACTGGTTCTTCTAGTTGGTTCAAGTAGCTCCAGATTCGCACTCTCCAATTTGGCTCGAACTGCTTGCAAAATTACTTCACGAATTTTGCTCTCAATTCTTGATAAATTTCTGCTTTTGTGCATCTATGTACAATAAGAACAATATGCAATTTATAGGAGTTAGTAGATAAGGATTTAACTATAATCCTAATGCAACTCTTCCTTGGTGAAAGAGTTCTAGTCAAACTCAACTCCTAAATCCTTCCTTATCTTAGATTCTATTCTTATTGAATAAGGAGTGCTTCTCCAATTTCGTTTTTGCAGTCTTTTCGATTAGAAGATATCTCAATTTTACCAGAGTACATTAATCTCATGCATGTGCATCTCATGTGCCTTTGACTCTACTGTTCTATGTCACATGTGATGGACCTGGTTCATCTCGGAGTTCCTTTGTCAATCTTCAAAACTATTTCTTTTCTTGGGCCAACAGACTATGATATCACTATTTTATACCATCAGGGAAGGCTAATGTAGTGGTTGATGCCTTGAGTCACCGAGCAGAGAGCTTGAGGAGTCTAGCATATCTTCCTGCAGTAGAGAGACCTTTAGCACTTGATGTTCAAGCCTTAGCGGGCCGGCTTGTGAGGTTGGATTTATCGGAGCCTAGTCGGGTATTGGCTTGCGTAGTCTCCATGTCTTCTCTTTATGACTGTATCAAAGAGCGCCAATATGATGACCCACACTTACTTGTTCTTCAGGATAGGTTCGGCGAGGTGATTCCAGGGATGTAGCTATTGGCGATGATGGTGTGATGAAGATACAAGGTCGGATATGCGTGCCTAATGTGGATGAGATTCGGGAGTTGATTCTTGAGGACGCCCAAAGCTCGCGGTATTCCATCCACCTGAGTGCCTCGAAGATGTATCAGGATCTGAGGCAGCATTATTGGTGGAGACGGATGAAGAAGGATATCGTTGGATATTTAGCTCGGTGTCTCGACTGTTAGCAGGTCAATTATGAGCACCAGAGACTATGTGGGTTGCTTCAGAGGTTGGACATTCCGGAGTGGAAGTGGGAACGGATCACCATTGACTTTGTAGTTAGGCTCCTACGGACTTCGAGGAAGTTCGATGCGATTTGGGTTATTGTGGATTGGCTGACCAAATTCGCGCACTTCATTCCTCTTGGTACTACTTACATTTCGGAGCGGTTAGCCGATATTTATATCCAGGAGATTATTCGACTGCATGGTGTTCTAGTTTCCATCATTTCTGATATGGGTACTCAGTTCACATTGCAGTTTTAGAGGACTGTGCAACAGGAGTTGGGTACACAGGTTGAGTTGAGCACAACTTTTCACCCTCAAACGAACGGGCAGTCCGAGTGCACTATTCATATATTGAGGAGATATCGTGCGCTTGTGTCATTGATTTTAGGGGTTCATGGGACCAGTTTCTGCCAATCGCGGAGTTTGCATATAATAATAGTTATCAGTTGAGTATTCAAATGGATCAGTACGAGGCTTTATATAGGAGGAGGAGTATATCTCCAGTTGGTTGGTTTGAGCTGGGTGAGGCTAGACTCTTGAGTACAGATTTGGTGCAGGATGCTTTAGATAAGGTGAAGATGATTCAGAAGTGGCTTCGCACGACGCAATCTAGGCAGAAGAGTTATGCGGACAGGAAGACCCGTGATGTATCTTTCATGGTTGAGGAGAAGGTTCTGCTGAAGGTGTCACCCATGGAGCGCGTTATGCAATTTGGGAAGAGGGGCAAGTTGAGCCCCCGGTTCATTGGGTCTTTTGAGGTGCTTCAGAGGATAGGGGAGGTGGCTTAAAGGCTTGCTTTTCCACCCATCTTGTCGAGTGTGCATCTGGTATTTCATGTTTCCATGCTTCGTAAGTATGTTCGTGACCCATCTCATGTTTTGGACTTCAGCACGGTTCAATTGGAGGGTAATATAACCTATGATGTGGAGCGAGTGGCTAATTTGGATCGACAGGTTCGAAGGTTGACGTCGGAGGATATAGCTTCAATAAAGGTGCAGTGGAGAGAGAAGTCGGTGGAGGAGGACACCTGGGAGACCGAGCAGGAGATGTAGAGCAGATATCCACACCTATTTGAGACTACATATATGTTTCAAGACTCGTTTGAGGACGAACGTTTGTTTAAGAGGGGGAGAATGTAACGACCCGGTCGGTCGTTCTGAGAGTTATGGCCTCATTCCCCCTTCCCTCCCTCGTTGTTTTCTGCTTCATTATTTGTTGTTTGGATTTATCATGTTGTGTTGGGTTGGTTCGCTCGGGTTCAGAGTGGTTTTGGAGAGGAATGAGACACTTAGTCTCTTGAGTTGGATATTTAGTTGGAAAAGTCAATCGAAAGTTGACTTATCGGTAAACGATCTCGCATTTAGGTTTTTATGGTTCTGATAGCTTCGCTATGTGATTTTGGAATTGGGAGTGTGTTCGGAATGTTATTCGGAGGTCCGTGGTAGAATTAGGCTTGAATTGGGGAAATTAGATATTTGGTGGTTTCCGGTCGGTAGTGAAAAATTAGATATCGGGGTCGGAATGGAATTCCAGAAGTTGGAATAGGTTCGTAGTGTCATTTATGATGTGTGTGCAAAATCTCAGGTAATTCAGACGCGGTTTGGTTGGTTTCGGCATCGTTGGCGAGTTTTGAAAGTTTAGAAATCCTTAGGCTTGAATTCGGGGTTAATTCGGTGTTTTGATGTTATTTTGGGTGCTATGAAGGTTCAACTAAGTTCGTATATGGATATGTGACCTATTGGTGTAATTGGTTGAGGTCCCGAGGTCCTCGGGATGATTTCAGGGGGTTAACGGAGAGTTTGGGAATTGGTTTGAGCAGCTGAAGTTGTTGCTTCTGTTAATTCCGCACTTGCGAATTGGGGACCGTAGGTGCGAGGTCCGCAGAAGCGGAGAAAGACCGCAGGAGTGGACGTTGGACTGCATCTGCGAGCCCGCAAGTGCAGGTCTTGGGTTGCAGATGTGAAAGCAAGGGATTTAAGTGTTATGCGCAGATGCGGCGTTTGGACCGCAGGAGCGGTCCCGCAGGTGCGTGAATGTGGTCGCAGGTGCGGAAGTGCTGGGCAGAATGTATAAAAAGGCCTATTCGCAAATTTTTTTCATTGTTCATCATTTTTTATCCGGATTTGGAGCTTTTGGGAGCAATTTGAAGAGGGATTCAAGGGGTTTTCACTGAGGTGAGTAATTTGAGCCCTAATACTCATAATTGAGGTAGGTTTTCGTGGTTTAATCATGTAATTAGTGGTGATTAAGGGCGAAAATGAGGGGTTAGGGCTTGATATTTTGGAGAGTTTTGATTGAGGATTTGAGGGGTTAAATGGAGTGGGATTTAGATAAATCTTGTGTGTATGGACTCGTGAGTGGGAGGAGTTTCTAGTTTTGTCATTTTTGTCGGATTTCGAAACGTGGGCCCCGGAGCCTAGTTTGGGTGAATTTCGGAATTTTGGATTGAATTGATGGTTTTTAGTTTTGAATTGATTCCTTGGCCTATATTGATTGTGTTGTATTGCTTTTGGTTAGATTCGGAACGTTTGGAGGCTGATTTCAGAGATAAGGGCATTGCGGAGTAGAGTTTTGGATTAATTGAGGTAAGTAACGCTTCCAAACTTGGTTGTGAGGGTTAGAAACCCCGAATTACATGTTATGTAATTAGTATTAAGGTGACGCACATACCAAGTGGCGGGCGTGTGGGCGTACACTGTGAGAATTGTGGCCTTGCTCATCCCACGGCACCACTTGGTGATTTGTTATTGTTGATATCCTTGTTTCTTCTATGTGATTAAGTAAAGATGCTATAAATTCATGCTAGACATCCTTCTAGGGCTTCACGCCGATATTGTTGAAACCTGAGTGTCCGTTCTGGCTTTCATCTAATTCGTTATATCAATATTTTGTACTCAGTCTTAATCATGCATATCATATCATGTCTCAGTCTAAGATATTACTGTGCACATCATATTATTGTTTCGAACTAGTTACATGGCATTGTGAGTCCGTGTGTGTGAGACTAGAGAGTGATGACTGAGTGAGGCCGAGAGTTGGATCTNATATATATATATATTCCGGGATGGATTCCTTAGGATGGACGGCCATTTACAGTACTGAGTATTGAGCACTGTGAGTGGAGGTACATGGTTCACATTTCATGCATTCTGTGCATTGGCACTTAGAGATATGTTGAGCTTATTATTGTTACATTGTTCATGTCTGTAACTGTTTTACTTCCTGAGCTGAACACTTGGATAGAAAACATACCTATTTTACTGTGCGATTTTGCATTTAGTTAATTGTTGCGGTTTAGTCCGTCACTATCTGTCAGCCCATAGTTTGTGTTCGTTACTTACTTAGTTGGTGTACTCACGTTAACCCCTGCACCTTGTGTGCAGATGGTACTTCAGGTCCCGATAGCGGTTGCCGACTATTTTGGTGCGGAGTTCAGTTGGAGCAATCGAGGTAGCTGCCTGGCGATCACAGTCTCGTCTTCTCTCTCCTTATCTTCCCTTTAGCATATTTTTACTATATGAAAATAGTTGTCTTTTTATATTTCAGAATTTGTAGTTGTGTTGGCTCATGACTTAGTGACACTCGGTGTTGGAATTTTATTTCAGTGTTTTGGTTGAATTAACTCTTTAATTAGTAAATTTTGTGAGAAGAATATTATTATTATTTAAATGGTTTGCATGAAAAATCGAATTATTTGGAATTTGTGAGGCTTGCCTAGTTATTCAATGGGCGCCATCACGATAAAGAGATCTGGGTTCGTGACACTTAAATATAATTAGCCTTTATTTCCTTTGATGCAGAGAGTTTTAATTCTTTCGTATCTTTTGATCACGTAATGATAGCAGAACAACTTCCAACACTTTAATGTCTCTTTCTCGTTTAGTCTCCAACACACAAATGTTAAGATGAATACCGAACATAATATTAAATTCCTCATGATTGTTGGTAATCTGCATCTGAAAATAGAAAATCAGGAAAAATAGAACTTAGAACAGAAAATTCAAAAATAATTTCGAGCCAACAAATTTTTTATGTGTCTTTAAGGAATTTAATCCCCTCATTATTGTCCAAGGTATACAGATTAATTCCTCTCAAAATAGAACAGAATAACTATTTTGCGATAATGATACTTCAAATCACAGAACTTTATCGAACTCAACAAACAAAAGAAATCACACTTGATACTTATGTTTATTTAGAAAATAATGCAACAAAGTAGAATAGAGGGGAGATAATTTCAGATTTTTCATGTGTAAAAGTTGAGGCTAAGGGTGTGTTTGGTATGAAGGAAGACATTTTTCGTAAAATATCAATATTTCCATGTTTGATTGGCTTAAATGTTGTGAAAAATATTTTCCTTATCAACTCATTTTCCTCCAATTAGAGAAAATGTTTTCCTCAAGAGAGGAAAAATATTTTTTAAAACTCTTTCTCAAGCTTACCAATTCTATTCCATACCCTCGTCAACCCACCCTACATCCATGTACTCACCCATCTAACCCCACCTCATGCCCTCTTTCTGGAAAAAAAATTTCGTGACCACCCACCACCCACCCCCATCCTACCCCGCAAAAAAAATTACTTTTTTTTTGTAGTTTCAAATTTTTATTTTTCGTTTTTCTACACCACCCACCCCAACCCCTACCTCCCCCTCCCCGCTACATAATTTTTTATTTTTCAAATTTTTATTTTTTTTACAAGTTCCAAAGTTAGGAGTTCGGAGGTTTATGTGTTTCCAAGTTTGCGGGTTCGAAATTTCGCGATTTGAAAGTTTTGTGGTTCAGAAGTTTATGAAATTTGTGGGTTCGGAAGGTTCTTGGTTCGAACGTTTATGGTTTTATGTTTATTGTATCAAAATTATTTATGAATATTCTTGAGAAAATATTTTCTTTAATTTGCGTACCAAACATCCGAAAATGAATAAAATTACTATTTATTTTTCAAAAAAATATTTTTTATTTTTCACGGAAAACATATTTTGTTATACTAAACCCACCCTAAGCCTCTAAATTTATAAATAAAAGAAGGGTGATAGGAAGAGTTGCAATCTAAAATATGTCTCTTCTATTTCCCGTAAGTTAAGAATAACACAACAAAATATAACATAAAAGATTGGTTTTGAGAAAAATTAGTCTTTTATACAGCGAACAATTGTTATATAAGTACGTTATTATGTGACTGTTTCGTCCCCAGCCTATGCCTTGGCGCCGATCAAAATCAAAAGGGTTTCGAAAACCTTGAATTTAAACGGGAAAGAATGGAAGATTTATGAAAGTAAAGGAGCGTAGCATGCATATACAAAAAGTATTAGCAGTAAAAACTTAAGATTGTAGCAATATTGGCAGCCATGAGAACTCTACCCAGTTGGTGCTTTGCCGCGGAGCTAGCAAAACAATGTGAGTGCAACTTTTTCTGTCACTATTGAAATAAGAACTTGGAATTAGAAACAAATTTAGGTCTTATTATAGTTTTTATCTTTGCTTCGATTTGAATCATATTCTCTCATAGTTTTTGTCTGCTAAACTTCATTAATAATTAGAGCATACTCTTTTCTGAAATTGGAGTAACAAGTTCGGTTTGGATTACAGAAAATGATGAGATGAAAACGGAATCTTATATCATGAAGAATTTTATTACTAGTAGAAATCGAATCTTATATCTTTAGGGATTTTATTACTAGTAGACTCTCTTCCTGCTTTTAAATGGACAAAAAGAAAAACTGTATCTATATCTTCTTCTTCTTTATGATGGAGAAATCCGTGTGGGGCGATCCTTTGGACCAACCGCAGCCTTCGAAACTCGGTGGATAATGGGCCCGTCCCTCTACCCTTCTCCACTTAAATTCCAGGCTTTGCTTTGCATGGTGTGGGGGCTTGAATTGTATTTGTATCTGTGTATAGAATTTCAACATATTTGACCTTGGAGTTGTCTTCTCCTTACATTATTCATTTCCAGTATTTCACATTAATTAAGATTGTTACTGGCACTTTGTTTTTTCTTCAATTGCCATTGTGTGTCCCTTTCTTTCCTTTTCCTTTTTCAGTTTACTCCACAGCCACAAGGGGTACTTTTCAAATCTATGTGTATTTTTGACTTTAAAAAAGGCAAAGGAAGACTTGGAAAAGTCTTGAAATCCAAAAATAATATATAGCATGATTTGTTACTTATTTTCTTCCTGTGAACTTCCCATAGTCATTCCATCATCACTAGTCTTAGCTAAAAATGGATACCAAAGAATGTTACAAATCAATTCATTTGCTTCTGATTTGTACATCCATACTGATCCTGCATCAAAGCTTTGCTTTTGGATCAATGTCAAGTGGGAATCATGCAAAAGTTTTGTGCATTACTAAGGAGAGGGAAGCTCTTCTCGACTTCAAACGAGGTCTCATAGACGAATATGATTTGCTTTCTTCATGGCGGAATGAAGAAGATAATGAGGAATGTTGTTCTTGGAGGGGTGTGAAATGCAGTAACACAACTGGCCATATACTCGTCCTCAATCTTCGTGGTAACATGTTCACGTATTTGACAGGTAATATTAGTTCTTCGTTGGTTAAGTTGCAATATTTGAAGTACCTGGACCTTAGTTCCAAAATTTTGGAGGCCAAATACCAAAATTTATCAGTTACTTCAAAAGACTAGAGTACCTTAATCTCTCATCTATTTACAGTGCTTTCAATGGTCGAACGCTTCCCCCTCAGCTCCAAAATCTTACCTACTTAAAGGTTGTTGATCTTGGTGGCAATTATTTTGAAGTAAAGAACCTTGAGTGGCTTTCTCATCTAGTGTATTTGGAGTACTTAGATCTAAGTCACTCCAATGTGCAAGCGAAAACCTGGTTGCAGGAGATAACCAAGCTCCCTAATCTGAGGGAATTGCATTTATCTTCCGCCCGTCTTTCAAGCGTTCTCCTTTAATTTATATTCAGAAACTCAATATAGTTGGTTATTTAACTTCACTAGTCTTACTAGCCTAGATCTTTCGTTCAACGAGTTAGGTCAAATTGCTAGTGATTTTGGGCACTTGAAATCCTTGGAACATCTTAATCTGAATGGAAATTTTATTCAGGGTGGGATACCAAAGTCTTTTGGGAACTTAAGTCATTTATGCTCTCTGGACGTAGGAAACAATAACTTAAGCCAACCATTTTCTGAGGTGCCTAGTATATTGTCAGGGAGTAATAGATCACTGGAATATTTGTCCTTTTAGCAAAATGCACTTACTGGTTCATTGATTAATCTTACTAGATTTTCATCCTTAAGGGAATTGAACCCGCGAGACAATTTTCTGAATGGTATTTTCCATGAAAACTTTAGATAAATCTCCAGTCTTGAATATCTTGATTTGTCTGATAACCAAATGACAGGGCCATTACCAGACTTAGCATTATTTCCATCTCTGAGAGAGTTGCTTCTGAGGTTTAATCATTTTCAGGGGATGATACCACATGGTTTAGGCCAACTTTCTAAGCTGAAAATCTTGGATGTCTCTTTCAATAGACTGCAAGGATTACCGAAAAGTTTGGGGCAACTTTACAATCTTGAATATTTTCAGGCACCTCTAATTTATTAGAAGGCATAATCTCTGAATCCCATCTTTCCAATCTTTGCAACTTGAAATACTTAGACTTGTCTTCCAACTACTTGACTTGGAATGTTAGCCTTGATTGGATTCCATCTTTTCAACTAGAAGATATCATCCTTTCATCGTGTAATCTTAGGCCGCATTTCCCAAAATGGCTTCAAGCTCAAAATAACTACTCATATCTGGATATCTCTCTTGCTAGTATCTCAGACACAATTCCTAGTTGGTTCTCAGAATTGCCTCCCATGTTAACATACTTGAATCTCTCTTATAACCAAATCAGTGGAATGTCCTCAACAAATAATTTTGATTTTAGTCATGGTCCCAGTGTCATAGATTTCAGTTATAACAATTTCTCAGGGCCCTTACCAAGATTTCCTCGATCAGTTAGTGAATTGCATGTTAACAACAATCAGTTTTCTGGATCACTTAACTCCATATGTAAACTTCGTTCAGCCACAATCCTCGACTTGTCAGAAAATCTCTTGTCCGGAGAGATTCCTGATTGTTGGGCCCTCATGTCTGTTCCAAAGATGCTTAATGTAGCCAATAACCGTATATCTGGAAGCATTCCATACTCTTTGTGTTCTACAACGGCCTTGAGCTCTCTATATGTGCGTAAGAACAATTTAAGTGGAGAGTTCCCCGCCTCTTTGAAGAATTGCCAAGGTTTGAAAGTCTTGGATTTGGGAAGAAATACATTGAGTGGAAAAATCCCAGAATGGATAGGGACTAAGTTACCTTATTTGGGCATTCTGAGTCTTCGATTCAACGAATTCTCTGGGAGCATTCCTCCAAGTATATGTCAGCTTCAATCTATTCAAATACTGGACCTCTCTGGCAACCATTTGTCTGGAAGAATTCCACAACGTTTCAGCAATTTCACTGCACTACAACTTTTGAATGATGGTTCAAGTGTGAGCAATGACTTCGATCGAATTGTCGATCGAGGAGCTATAGTCTACCATGGGAATGCATTTCTCCAATGGAAAAACAAAGAGCCAGAGTACAAGAATACCTCGTGGCTACTAAAAACCATCGATCTTTCTAGCAACGAACTAGTTGGTGACATTCCCAATGATTTCAGCAGAATGAATGCATTGCTATCGTTGAACCTATCAAGAAACCATTTGACTGGAAAAATGATTGAAGGAATTGGAATAATGAAGATGTTGGAGGTACTTGACTTGTCAAGAAATCAACTATCTGGGAGAATCCCGATAGGCCTTGCTAATTTGACGTATCTTAGTGTGTTGGACTTGTCAAATAACAACTTGTCAGGGAGAATTCCGTTAAGCACTCAATTGCAAGGTTTTGATCCCTCAACTTACGGTGTGATTGTACAGCTATGTGGAAATCCTCTTCCACAGTGTCCTACATCTGCTCCTCCTAATCCTCATGTTGGTTATGATAGCAATGTTCGTATTTCTCAAGAAAATGATGATGAGTTTCCATCTGAAGAGTTCTATCTATCGATGGCGTTGGGTTTTATTGTTGCATTTTGGGGAGTGTTAGGCTCGATTTTCTTCAAAAATTCATGGAGGAATGCCTACTTCAGGCGGTTAAATGAACTCGTGAATTGGCTCCATCTTTCAGCAGCACTCTGCTTTGCAAGGTTGAAGGCTAAAGTAAGGGCGTACTGACTGATTTTGTATTGTACTCATTCTCTTTCCTTTTCTAAACACTAGTTCTTGTTAACTTCTGTTTAAGTTCGGGGTCCTATTACAGTTCTAAACTATTTTAAAGTGTAATAAACACCACCCTAAGTGCTGGCGTAGCATAAAAAATGTGCACACTCTCTTAGAGCTTGTTTGGATGGTTGTTCCCCATTGTATCGTATTGTACTGTTATCCCAAAACAATATTTGTTTTGATTGTTTCATTAAAATTGGTTGCATTGTATTTTTAAATCCATTGTTTCGGCACAATGAAAAGTACTCTTTTTTTAACCTACGGATTTGGTGTAGTGGGATTGTTTCCTATTTTTCTTTCCAATTATGCCCTAACTTATTACTCCACAATTCTATTTTACCCTTTACCTTTTTTTAAATTTTTTTTTTTAACACCAAATCTCCAACCTATAACCTACTTTGTTTTTTTTCCCGAACTTCTACCGCCAACTTTAAAGGTGTTTTGGCGCCTTCTGTTTTATCTTTTCTCCTAATTTGCTTTAAATCAATTCTAATTAGTTGTGCTCCTTTGTTTTGCCTTCTTCTGTCTCGCTCCTTTGTTCTGCTTTCTTAAGGTGTTTTGTCTTCTTTTGTTTTTTTTTTTTAAATTATTTTTACGCATAATTTTTTTAAATTTAATATTTAAACGATGGAAGGTATTTTAGTAAACTTATCAGTTACGATATAGTCAAACCAAACAGCAAAATATTATTTAACAAACGCTACAATCTATCCAAACATTGTATTCATAAAATGATATGATACAATACAATACAATAGAATACAATACATTATAAAACGATAGGGAACAATGATCCAAACAGAGTGTTAATGGCAAGTGGAATTACAAAAATAATTTTAAAATTGATTAACAGGGTGCCATCTTTTGATTGGACATTACATAATTAATTACATCTAATTAATTAGTCTCATTCGTCTTCTAAACCTCTTCTGGCACGAACAAGAGGGACATCGTTTCAACGGCGAAATGCCGGAGCGAAAATCCAATACAACACAAAATCAAGCCAGAAATCAAAAGCAGATATGTTTAATAACAAACAGAGCAACAACTAGAGGGAGCAACGAGCATGATTCAGTAAGAGCCTACAAACAGTCAAAACGTCAACAATAATGAAGTTTCGTCGGAGCAAGGGTCTTCGTCGGTGATTCATTCTCCGACCAGATCTGAAAATATCAAACAAGTATTATATAAAACCCATCAAATAAGGTTTTTACCTTTTGACCGGATATGGTAGTGAAGGTCTGCAAATAGGAAAATAAGAAGAAGGAGAAAACGGTGAAAAAGAAGTTTTTTAAGTAAGAAATACACATTTTAGGTGCGTATATTTCACCACTTTGCACGCATCTGGTTGTAACTTTTTAAGGGGTAAATAATTTTACTTTAAAATAATTTAGCGTGATAATAGGACCCCGAAAAGAAAAGGTCTATAGTTAGTAATATAACCATAGGTCGGGGAGAATTTTATGCATTATCCCAATTAATAATGTAGATCTGAGGTAGGAAACATATTGCTCGACTATCCAAGATTGTAAGTTCTTTTCAAGCCCAATTAAAAATATTAGACAGGGACTTGTTAGGTAATACAGGAAGTGGCGCCCTGTGACCTTCCATGGCTTCACTATTTATTTTTTGGCCTAGGTAAGGAATAAGATGGTTTATTTACCTTTGTGTTTTTTGCCTATGGTAAATGATGAATGTACCCTTTAATGTATTTTAGGGCTACATACTTTCTGTTTACTTTTTTCTCTAACTATTTTTCTTGTTTTTGTTTTCTCTTCCTAATTTCATCAGAAGTTCTCAACGGTTCCGATACGAGTCCAATTTTTAAAAAAACTCAAATGAGACCTAAGATGTGATTAAAGTCTTTGAGTTAAGTTTTGCCTATGAAGCAGGAGTTATAGAGTATCGTATAACTTAGACACAAAAAGGTAGCGTAAATTGTTGCCCATGGAGCATAAGTTGTGGTTTTATAGTTCTTGAGCTAAGTTTTGCCTATAAGACAAGAGTTATGGTGTATCTCATAAGTTAAACAAAATGAGGTAGCGTAAATTATTGCCCATGACGCATAAATTGTGGTTTTTAAAGTCCCTTAGCTAAGTTTTGCCTATAAGGCAAGTGTCATAGAGTATCTCATAAGTTAGACACAATGAGGTAGCGTAAAGAATTATTCACGAGGAATAAGTTGTGGCTTCAAAAATGTGATCTAACTTTTTGCCTATGAGACAGGTGTAAACGATCTCATAAGTTAGGCACAATAAGGTAGTGTAAAGTGTTGTCCACGGGGAATAAGTACGGGTGGGCATAGTTTGGGCAAATCCGAAATCCAAATTTTTGGATTTTCGGTTTGCGGATTAGATTTTGAATTTAATTTTTAAAACGGAAAAGGTTTCAAAATGCCCCTAAACTATTGGAAAAGGTTTAAAAATATCTTTCATCCATCTAATGGGCTAAAAATTACCCCTCCATCCATTTTTTTGGTTCACTTATGCCCTTTGAACGTTAGGTCAACGCTAAATTAAAATAATTACTATTCTTTTTGTGAAACTTAAAAAAAATATTTTTCAATTTTTTTAAAGCATTTCGCTTATTTTCTTTTTTCAGTTTTTTTTAAAGAAAAAATATTTTTCATTTTTTAAAAAAAAACTGAAAAAAAAATATTTTTCAAAAACGAAAATATTTTGTTGAAAATATTTTTTCCAATTTTGAAAAACGACTTCTGTTTTTACAAATTTTTTTCTTCAGTTTTTAAAAAACAAGTTAAAAAAAATTGAAAAAAAAATATTTTATTTGTAAAAACTGAAGAAGAAAAAAAAGAAGACTTCACTAAATTAGTGGACTATTGGTGCATTAGTTTAAAAAAAAGGAAAACATTTTGCAAAATATTTTTTTTAAGTTTTACAAAAAAAAAAAAATTATTATTTTTAATCCTAACGGTCAAATGGCGTAGGTAAACCCAAAAAGTGGATGGAGGGGTATTTTTAGCTCAATAGGTGGATGAAGGATATTTTTAAACCTTTTCCAATAGTTTAGGGGCATTTTAAACCCTTTTTCGTTTTTAAAATATCTGGATATTGGATTTAGTACTTCAGATTTTTGGATATCCGAAAATTTAAAATTTGTATACTTGATATTTAGTCCATTATCCATATGCCGATATTAATAAGTTCAATATCGTACCCATAGCCATTAGATATTATCTCATGTATTTAATATTTCTAACTAAATTACTATCAGAAATACTTTCTATTTCGACATGATTTTACTATTGCGACTGCTTATCGGCCGTATTAATATCTATATTGTATTATTTTTTTATAATAATTTTATTACTTGAATACTTTATTTGGATGATTACAGTAAGAATGAAGAACTTTTCATGCAATTTAACATGAGTACTTCATTTGAATATTCATTTTCGTAAGGCGAAATACATAAAATGATACCAAATCTTGTAGTCAAATCCCTCCTACACACCCGATAACCACGGGAATATTATTACACCCAAACCTTTTTACACGTGTCTAGTACACACCACTTTTGTGTTTAACAACTTGTTTTTAAAAATAGCATCACACGCGCTAATCAGAGTGTGACACGTGTCATAACTCAAAAGAAGAAAAAAAGGACCTAATTTATACCCCAGACGATAATATTTTAGAAGAAAGAAAAAACAGAAAAGAAATCCCCTTCCACCCCTATCCTCATCTTCCCCAAATCCCCTCACCGGTTCTTTAATCTTCCCCACCCAACAGTTGATTTTCTACCAAATTAAGATTTTCTCTAAGCTTTGAATCCCTTGAAAGCTTTTGTAAAACTTTTTGATGTTTTGAACATAACTCAAAACGAATTTGAAGAGTTAGAAAATATGGACAAATTTGGAAGAAAGAGGAAGAAAAGAAGTGCACTGATTGACAAAAGATTATCATATTTACCGACAAGATACCCATATTTACCGACAAGATACCCATATTTTCCGGCGATCGAGTTTCCCTTTTACATTTTTTTGAGCTCAAATTTAGTGAAGTGCACATGTTAATCCATGTTAGACTTCCCAGATCAGTTTTAAACAATAAATCGCCAATACATTCGGGTTTCAAATCTGGGTTTTTAGATAGGAGTACAATTGAAGGCTTCTTCAATATTTTTACTCTTCAAATTCGAAATTTTGAGTGAGTAATAATACTCGATCCAAAGTAGTTAATTAATCAAATTCCAATATCCATATCACTTTATTCAACAACTCAAGATTCAAACTCCAACAGAAATGGGGTTACCAACAATGGAGGTCGGCCTGAATTTGGAAATGGGGATAATGGTTACCTGAAGATAAGGGATAACGAATGGGAAAATGATAAAATTTAAAAAAAAAAAATTGAAACAGTTGGACACGTGGCGTCCATAGAGAGCTTCAGACACAATTTTTTTTATTCACGCGCCTGATTCATGTGTAGGACACGCGGGGTGCTGCCTAGCTCAAGTGGTGTGTAATAGACACACTTTAAAAGGTTTGCTTGTGTAATAATATTCCCGTTGTTATCGGGTGTGTAAGAGGGATTTGACTACAAGATTTGGTGTCATTTTATGTATTTTGCTTTTTTGTTAGATATAAAAACATCTCAATATATAGGCTCAAAATCGAAAATTCATAATATCTTAACCGATTAATCTGAAATCCAACTTAAAAAATTCAATCCTATCCAACTTATTTGGATTGAATTTGGATTGAATTTGGATTGTAATATTTTCGAGGCGAAAATCGAAAATCCAAAACGAAATTCTCATATTCAATAAGAACTGTACGAATGTCCGCCCCTAGGAATAAGATGTGGCTTCAAAGTCTTTGGGATATATTTTCCCTATGAGGTACGAGTTGCAGAACGGTATAACTTGTGGAATGACAATATTTGACGAACAGATCAATAATATTCTTCAAGGTTTATCACATTTTTGCTAACAAAATTTCAGTCTAGCTTCCTCAATTCTACACCCAATAAAATCTCAACCATGATTCCTAATCACAACCCCTACAAATCCTAACAATAATTTTGAATCAAACTCCAATAGCTCATAAAACTCAATTGTCAGTTCTTCAAAAGCTTCAATCCTAATGATGGTGAAATGTTGTTTCTTCAATAAAAAAAATTCATTCAAATTGGTGTTAAATAATAATCTAAATATCAAGAAATAAAACCCCACGGATCTTTTTAGCATTCTATTCAAGTTCAAGATATCTAAAGTCATCCTTACCATTCTGTTCAAGTCATACTCTTAGGCTATTAGGCCTCATTTGTTTGCACCTAATGAAGGTCTGAATCTTAATCATTCAGATCTCATATATTAAGTGTGTTTGTTTTTAAAGTCTGAATCTTAATTATTCAGATCTTAATCATTAAGTTTGTTTGTTTTTTTTACTTCACAACCACTTAATGAGTCTGAATAGGTCTGTATGATTAAGATCTATAACAAAGACTTAATTTTATTAAGATGTTGTCACATATTCATTATTAACTGCCCCCACCGCTTATCATTATAAACTAACACCATGCCTCCATCACCGCCATACTTAACCACCACCACCTCCACTATTATTATGCCACCATCATCCACAATCATAGCCGCCACCATTATCGACCATCACCACCCACTATTCCCACCACTCCCACCACCGTCATTTTCATCCACAATCAACACTCATCCACCTCAACTGACCCCCCCATCACCATCAACAACCACAATCGGCACTGCCCAGCATTATAACCTACCACCACCCACCCACCACCTTCCTCATTCACAACTACCACCACCACCCGCCATTATTAACTATTACCAACCACCACCATCATCCTCAATCATAATTGCCACCACTACCAATCACTACTAGCTACTAATATGAACCACCATCATCAACCAAAACTACCACCAATCATCGCCTCTAGTCGGCATTCACCCGTTAGCCATCACCACCAACAACTATCATATTTTAAAAAACTATATATTTTATTGATAGAATATTTCATTTGAATTTTATGTTAATTAATTTTCAGATAAAGATAAAATTTATACATTCAGATGTTAAAAATCAAATAGTCTTAATTATTTGTATTCAGATCTTGATGCACATCTTAATATATTCAGATGTATATTCAGATTCAGATGTCTTAATCTTAATACACATCTTGATATTCAGATGTGTATTCAGATTCAGACGTCTTAATCTTAAAAAAAATAAATGAGGCCTTAGTCATCCTGACCATTCTGTTCAAGATATCAAAAGTCATTTTTGGAGGAGGTTTTGGAAGTTCATGTGAGACTTCATGTTTCAATACAACGACAGATATTATGTTTGTAAAGAAATTCATACGAAATTGCATTGCGTAATAACAACGGGAATTTTGCAATTCTAAGGGAGTACGGTGCAATCCTTCTCAAGAATATCATATGGATTTTTCCCTACTCCAGGTATATTAAGGCTAAGTCCTTCCTTCATTTTGGCATGATCTCGTAATTACACGAGTTTGATAACAAAGCATAAAGAGAAGTTCATACTCCTGAATTTATATACATTATCCTAGTCTCATAAGCTATAATATTCTCCTTTATCGGGACTTTATGTTCAATTGAGTATTATCTTTTTCCAGTCAAGAGAGCAAAAAAAATCTATATATACGGTATTTTCATTACCGTCGAGCTATAATCGATGGGTAGGCCCCTACTGGGCAACCATCTAATCAGATGGTAAGTTATATACCGAGCCTACTGTGGTCAAGCGCCTATGAGCGAGCCCAGCTGGCCGAGATACAGAGCCTAGTATGGTCGAGCGCCTATGAGCGAGCCCAGCTGGCCGAGATACAGAGCCTAGTATGGTCGAGCGCCTATGAGCGAGCCTACTATGGCAGAGCAGTTATATATAGATATACTGAGCTTTTTAAGGCCGGACAACTATTTTACTTACTATATTGAGAGAGTTGAGTCAGTATTAGCAAGTGAGAATATCTTCAGATTATCTTTGACTTCCAGTTACTTTCAGGTATTATATTATCAGTTTTCAGTATACTGTCTTACATACTCGATACATTATTTCGTAGTCCCTTCTCTGGGGCACTTCATTTCATGCGTGCAGGTTCAGACAGACAGACGGGTAGACCTCCTCATTAGGTGTTACCCGAGTTCAGCTTGATCGGTAAGCTCCATGCCCTTCGTAGTTGTTGGGCCTAAAGCTTTATGTACAACTTATGTATATATGTTTATGAGTAGGTCGGGACTCTGTTCCGATCACAGTATATCCATCATTAGAGGCTTGTCGACATATCCTGTCAGTTAGTGCAGTATGTTGGGCTTGTATGCCTTTTATGTATACTTTGTTGGTTTGCCAGCTGTAGTAGTTATGACGGCCTTGTCGGCCCAGCTTTATATTGATGTTTAGTCAGCATTCGCAATTGATAATAGGCTAAATTCACGTAGTTTAGCATATATTTGTACTCTAACTTAATGATGCTTCATTGTCTTAAGGATGTTAAATGATGATAAATTGGCTCTAATTGTGATTTTTGTGTTTCACAGGAGTACAATGCACTATTGAGGAATTAGGATGGTGATTTGCGCGAAATTGAAGAGGGAAAGCCCCAAGGGATAATTTATGGATGAATTGAAAGATGAACATGCTTGGGACAGAATGAAACTTCATTAGCACGGGCATTAGCGCGAGTGTAGCGCGCGCACCATTCCAGCAAACCAGGCAGACGGAAACCCCATTAGCGCGGGCATTAGCGCGAGACTAGCGCGCCCGTGCTAATCCAAACGGGAAAAATAATTCTGAAGGGTACTTGTTGGCCCAAGAAAGGAAATAGATTTTAAGATTGACAAAGGAACTCCGAGATGAACCAAGTCCATCACAGGTGACATAGACCAACAGAGTCAAAGGCACATGAGATGCACATGCAGGAGATAAATGTATTCTGATACCATTGAGATATCTTCTGATCGAAAAGATTACAAAAACGAAATTGGAGAAGGGCTCCTTATTCAATAAGAACATAATCAAAGATAAGGAAGGATTTAGGAGTTGAGTTTAACTAGAACTCTTTCACTATGGAAGAGTTGGATTAGGATTCTAGTTAATTCCTTATCTACTAACTCCTATAAATTGCAGATTGTTCTTATGATATGTAGATCGCAAAAAGCAGAAATTTATCAAGAATTGAGAGCAAAATTCGTGAAGAAATTTTGCAAGCAGTTCGAGCCAAATTGGAGAGTGCGAATCTGAAGCTACATACCAGCTAAAAGAACCAGTTCTATTTGTTTATCATTGAGTCTAGTTGGTTGTAGTAGGTGATTTAATATTGTATCTTTTCAGCTTTCATAGAAGTAATTGTAATAGGTACACATTGTTCAAGTTAGAGTTAGCTTGAAATCTGTAGAAATTAGCTAGAGGCTAGTTGATATAAAAAGGATTAGAGTTAGTCTTAGGATTACAAAAGAGTTTATTTTGTAAGTCCGTTTGGCTCAGAGTTTTAGTGTAGAGTTTGAGAAAATCCTACTGAGGTGTAGGTCGTGGTTTTTTCACCTTTTGAGCCAGGTGTTTTCCACGTAAAAATCTTTATGTTTTTACTTTACTGCTTTTATTATTCCGCAAACAACAGTAGTTGGAACACCAAGAAAAACCAGGTTCTTCCAGTTAGACAGCACTAAGAAAATTGGGTACTTCACAATTAACTTATATAATTGTGTGGTATTGGCGTATAAAACAACAGTACTTTTGGAAGTTGGGTGCCAATGTACTTAACCTATAAAAGGTTCAACTCGCCCAAAGGAGTAGATTATCAAGGTTTAGAGTATAGAACAAGAATAGCAAAGGCAAGAGGCAAGGAGGGAAATTGGGCATCAATCCTTATCTCCTTCCCTTGTGATTTTTATCATTGTTCATGAATTATTTTGTAGTTTTCAATACTATTATAAGTAGCTAACTTCTTTAATCTAAGGTTTTGGTGGAACCCGTTGGGGATGAACTTATTTTGATATTAATATAGTTTTTTTTGGTTTTAAATCTCTATTTGTTCAACTACGTTCGTGTTGTAATTGATTGAAGGGCCCTCAATTAGATGTTCCTATTTAGTATGTATCTACTTGAGAGAGAATTCATATTTAGGTAGTTGTTTGAACAACATCACTCCCGGAGTATAGGAGAAATCCATAACCGAGGGTTTAAAGGTTGGATTAGAGATAACAATACCTTGGGTGCAATCTAAAGTGAACTGTAATGTAATTTAGCTAGCGTAACTTGAGAGAGTGCGTATAGTAGATATCATAATAACTTGAGAGAGATTTATGATAGCCGGAGTGTTCATGGTTGATAGAGATAACTAAAGAAAAACTATAGGAAATATACAAGAAGGGATTTCATCAACGGGGAAAACCATAACCTTAGACATTTATCGCAATTGTTTACACCTCAGTACTAGTTAATCTTTAGTTTTATTATTTTCGTTCAGCTGTAGTAGTAAAAATACCACAAAGTGATATTCATAACTTTTGAGAAAGTTGATTATTGAGAATTTAGTAATCTAACAACAACATTTGATACGTTAGTTCCCTGTGGGATTCGACTCTGGGCAATATACCCGGATTATATTTGCAACGCCCGCTTAGTATTTTATTAGACATAGTTGAGCGTGATCAAATTTTGCGTCGTTGACGGGGAATTAACGGTATTATCAATTGTAGTTGGAGGAAAATATGAAAATTCCTAAGTATAATCAATTTTCTTTGATTTCATACATATATTGAATTTCTAATGTTTGCTGAATCGGTTGTATAGGTGCATGCCTAGAAACTCATCGAGAACTGGTGAAGTATTTGAAGCCTTACCAGACCCCGAAAAAGTTTTCAAGGCCTTGAACAGGGCCAACCGTAAAAGTAAACAACAACCACTCATTGAACACATCGAAACAGACATGGTAGATATGAATGACAGGAACAACAATAATGTTGGGGATGGTGTGGTTAACCCAGTTGCACAGACTGCCTCGCTTGGGTACCATTGTACCAGAGGCGCCTTTATATGATTGGGCACAACCCACAGCGAAAAATTTGGCAACCGCGATCATGGTCCCTCAGATAGAAGCGAAGCCTTTCCAAACCACAAATAATATATTGCACTTGTTGCAGAATAAAGGGCTATTTTCGGGGTCATACATTGAGGATCACCAGCAACATTTGAAGAACTTTCTATCTATCTGCAAGACTTAGAGGCAACCGAATGTCACACCGGAGGCATTAAGACTGTTATTGTTTCCATTCTCGGTGACAGGAGTAGCCCAGACTTGGCTCAACTCACTCCCTATCAACTCTATTGCTACATGGGAAGAGTTGGTCGAGCAGTTTTTGAATAAATTTCATCCACCGAACAAGACAGCACATAAAATTAATGAGATCTTGAGCTTCAGGCAGAAGCCTATGGAGTCACTGTAGGAGACATGGGAACGGTTTAAAGTGATACTGGTTATCTATCCTCACCACGGTATTCCAGAGCAAATGTTGGGGCAGCGATTTTATATGGGTATGGCTGATGGTGTAAATGCCAATGTTGATGCTTCAGCTAGTGGAGCATTCCTAAGCAAGACATAGAGAGAGAGCCAGAGTCTACTTGATAAAATGGCACAGAATTCAGGGTGGACAACCAGGGGTGCACCTATTACCCCAGTCGTTCACTCAGTGCCATTAGATCCTTCTAACACTATTGCTGAAAACATGGCTACTTTGATGACACAGATGAGTATACTTACGAATAAGGTAGAGGAGTCGGGGCAAAAGCAGCAAGTTCATATTGTGGATACTACCAATGGGGGATTATGCACATCTTGCATTAGTCAACCAATTGGTAATCAGTGGAATGCAGATTGTGATCACCCTCCTTACCCAGAAAATATGAATTATATGTCAATCTATGGAGGCCAGAGACAACGTGGATAGAATTGTGGTCAGCAAGTTCAGCTGTATAGACCACCTCATCAGCAGAGTAACAGTGGAAATATGGGTGCCATGAGACCTCATGGTAATGTGGCACCTTACCAAAGGCCACAAGGATTTAACAATCAAAATCAGCAGCAGGCGTATCACCCCCC
>ML429080.1:0-20036 GCA_005239525.1 Nicotiana knightiana | reverse complement strand
GTATCCCCCCCCCCCCCAGCAACAACATGGTGGGAGACAAGAAGATGGTTTTCTAGGCTTGAAGTGATGATGCAACAGGTGATTGGGTCAACTGTTAAGATCAGTGAGAGAGTAGATTCATATGATTCAGCCATTAAAAATATTGAAGTGCAGACGGGCCAGATATCGATGTCTTTGAACAATCGTCCTCTTGGGACTTTGCCTGCAGACACTCAGGTAAATCCTAAGGACCAGGGCCCGAAGCAGCTGATGGCAGTGAGTCTCCGCAATAGCAAAGACTTAGACTTGGAACAGGAGATAGCTCATGAAAGCAGGCAGGCAGAGACACTGGTACCTGTGCCGATTAAACTTGATGATTCAACAAACTTGACCAAGGTAACAGTGCAAACTACTGAAGGAGAACCCAGTACGCAGGGTGAGGCTGAAAAAGAAGTATAGATAGCCCAAGAGCCGGTAGTTGAGGTGGTGGTTGAGAAAGAAAAATCCCAAATCACTAGGAAGAAGAGACCGCCAGCACCATTCCCTCAGAGGCTGGCCAAATACCAAAAGGATGAACAGTACAAAAAGTTCTTGGATATACTGAAACAGATACATGTAATATTCCTTTAATTGATGCTCTAAAGGAGATGCCTGGCTATGCGAAGATGATGAAGGACTTGATGTCCCAAAAATTTGATTTCCAAGACTTGGCAACTGTGATTCTTACTCAGACTTGCAGTGTTATGGTGACACGACCAATTGCGGAGAAGTTGTCTGATCCAGGGAATTCAATTCCCTGCACCATCGGCAATTTTTCTTTTACCAAAGCACTGTGTGATTTGGGGACCAGTATTAATCTTATGCCCCTGGCCATTTACAAGAGACCGGGAATTGGTAGAGCCAGATCAACTTCTATGTTATTGCAGCTGGCTGACAGGACGGTGAAGAGACCGTCA
This sequence comes from Nicotiana knightiana, assembly GCA_005239525.1. Classification (NCBI taxonomy): domain Eukaryota; kingdom Viridiplantae; phylum Streptophyta; class Magnoliopsida; order Solanales; family Solanaceae; genus Nicotiana; species Nicotiana knightiana. The sequence continues at coordinate 19,101 of ML429080.1, read as the reverse complement.
GGCACTCTGGATAATGTCTTAGTACAAGTGGGGAAGTTTGTGTTCCCTGTTGATTTTGTGATACTGGATTGTCGAGTGGATGAGTAGATTCCCATAATCTTGGGAAGGCCATTCTTGGCCACAGGAAGAGCCCTCATTGATTGTGAAACTGGGGAGCTCAAGATGAGGCTTAACGATGAAGAAATCACATTCAATGTGCAGAAATCTGTGAGGCGACCGAGTGAGTTCGCCAATTACTCTCGCATTGATGTTGTGGATGTGATAGTGGAGGAAGATGATGCGTACTTAACTATTGAGGACCCCCTTGCTGCATGTTTGATGAATTTGGAGGAGGTAAATGGGGAAGAATTGGCAGAATGGGTGTTAGCACTTGAAGGTAAAGGGGTCTGACCGAGGGCTCTCGAGTTTGAGACATTACACTTAGAGAAAAAAGAGAGCCCACCAGACAAACCATTTGTGGAAGAACCACCCAAACTGGAGTTGAAACCACTGCCAGCCCATCTCAGGTACGCGTTTCTTGGACCTAACTCTACTCTACCTATTATTATCTCATCAAGTTTGTTAGATGTGCAGGTAAATCAGCTGTTACAAGTACTAACTGAGTGCAAGAATACCATTGGATGGACCATGGCAGATATCAAAGGAATCATCCTGGCATACTGTATGCACAAGATTCTCCTGGAAGATGGACACAGACCTTCCAGGTAACACCAATGACGGATGAACCCAAACATGAAGGAAGTGGTGAAGAAATAAATCATCAAGTGATTAGATGCGGGAATCATTTTCCCATCTCTGACAGCAGCTGGGTTAGCCCAGTGCAATGTGTTCCAAAAAAGGGGTGGCATGACGGTTGTGACGAATGACAAAAATGAGCTGATATCTACAAGAACCGTCACTGGCTGGATAATTTGCATGGATTACAGAAAGATGAATCTTGCAACCCGGAAAGATCACTTCCCACTTCCCTTCATTGATCAAATGCTCAATAGGTTGGCAGGGAGGTCTCACTTTTGTTTCTTGGACGGGTACTCGGGGTACAGCCAAATTTCAATCGCCCCAAAAGACAGGGAAAAGACCTCCTTCACATGCCCCTATGGGATATTTTCCTTCAGAAGGATGCCATTCGGCCTCTGCAATGCACGTGCCACATTTCAAAGGTGCATGATGTCCATATTCACAGACATGGTCGAGGATATCATGGAGGTATTCATGGATGATTTCTCAGTAGTGGGAAATTCATTTGATGAGTGCCTAGCAAATCTGACCCGTGTGCTAAAGAGGTGCATCAAGATGAATCTTATGCTTAACTGGGAGAAGTGCCATTTCATGGTACAAGAAGGGATCGTCTTGGGGAACTTGGTGTCGAGTAAAGGAATTGAGGTGGATCGCGCTAAAATAGATATGATTGAAAAGCTTCCACCAACCACATCAGTCAAAGCTATACGTAGCTTCCTTGGGCATGCTTGGTTCTATCGGTGATTTATCAAAGATTTCTCCAAGATAGCCAACCCTCTCTATAAGTTGCTTGAAAAAGATAACCCCTTTGTGTTTTCTAATGATTGCAGGGTGGCTTTTGAGGAGCTGAAAAAGTGGCAAGTCACGACACCAATAATTGTTGCCCCCAATTGGAGCAACCATTTAAACTAATGTGTGATGCTAGTGACTATGCAACGGGAGTCGTGTTAGGTCATCACAAAGATAAGATAATGCACCCAATCTACGCAAGTAGGACATTTAGTGGAGCTCAGCAAAACTACACGGTGACTGAAAAGGAGATGTTGGCGGTAGTGTTTGCCTTTGACAAGTTCAGATCTTACGTGATCGGGTCAAAGGTCATTGTGTATACTGATCATGCAGCCATCAGATATTGGTTGAGAAGAAAGAGTCCAAGTCGTGCCTAATTCTTCGGGTGCTGCTACTACTAGAATTTGATTTGGAGATTCGTGACCGCAAGGGAACGGAGAATCAAGTCGTTGACCACCTGTCGCGACTTGAAGGTGCTGAGATTGCCGTAGAACCAAAGGTTATTCTGGAAACCTTTCTAGATGAGCATATACTCGCCACGAGCATGGAGGATGTGCCATGGTATGCAGACATTGCAAACTACCTGGAAAGTAGTATTGAACCTTATGAACTCTCATCTGTCCAAAAGAAAATATTTTATCGTGACTGCCGAAATTATTATTGGGATGAACCTCACTTGTTTAGAATTTGTATTGATAACATGATTTGGAGGTGTGTCCCCGAGATAGAGCAATTTTTTGTTTTGCAAGCTTGTCACGCATCAGTGTATGAAGGACATTTTGGAGGAGTTCGAACAGCAGCTAAGGTGTTGGAGGTCGGCTTCTACTGGACAACTGTGTTCAAAGATGCTCACCAATGGGTGAAGGGCTGTAATATCCCGTCGTCATGAGATTCCCATGAACCCGATACAAGAAGTGGAGGTTTTTGATGTATGGGGGATTGACTTCATGGGTCCCTTTGTCAGCTCCTATGGTAATAAGTACATACTTGTTGATGTAGGCTACATGTACAAATGGGTGGAAGCTGTAGCATTCCCTACCAATGATGTAAGAGTTGTGGTGAGGTTCTTGAAGAAAAACATATTCACCCGTTTTGGGATCCCAAGGGCCATTATTGGTGACGAAGGCATTCACTTTTGCAATCGTGTCTTCGAAAAGCTATTAGCCAAGTATGATGTGCGCCACAAGGTGGCAACCCCTTATCAACCTCAGACGAGTGGGCAGGTTGAGGAATAAAACCGTGAAATCAAGAGTGTGCTGACCAAAACAGTAAACGCCACAAGAATCGATTGGGCGAAAAAGCTTGATCACGCACTCTGGGCCTATAAAACTGCATTTAAAACACCAATTGGTATGTCTCCGTACAAATTGGTGTTTGGAAAGGCCTGTCACCTGCCTGTAGAGCTTGAACATCGATCTTGGTGGGTACTTGTGACGACCCGTCCGGTCGTCTTAAAAATTAACGCCCCGATCCCCTGTTAACTGTTTTCCCCAAGTCTATTTCTGCTTAATTGAATTGCCGGGACGTTCGGTTTTGAGTTTCAGAGAGTTTTGAGACATTTAGTCCCTAAATGAGAGCTTAAGTGTTGGAGAGTTGCCCGTAGTCGGAGCAGTGTGAAGACAACCTCGGAATGGAAATCTGATGATTCTGTTAGCTCCGTTAGGTGATTTCGGGGTTGGGAGCGTGTTCGGAATGTATTTTGGAAGTCCGTAGCTCATTTAGGCTTGAAATGCCGAAGTTTGAATTTTTGGAGTTTCCGGTCCGATAGTGAATTTTTTATCCGAGGTTCGGAATGGAATTTCGGAAGTTGCAGTAGTTTAGTTATGTCATTTGGGATGTGTGTGCAAAATTTGAGGTCATTCGGATGAGTTTAGACGTGTTTCGACGTCGGATGTGAATTCTAGAATTTTCCTAAGTTCCTAGGCTTGAATCCTTGCATAAACGATGATTTTGATGTTATGAGACGTGTTTTTGAGGATCGACCTAGTTCAAATGAGGTGTTAGGGTTGGTTGGTGGTTTCGGTTGAGGTCCCGGGGGCCTCGGGGTTGTTTCGGATGCTTAACGGGTGAGAATTTGGACTTTGTTGCTGCTGAACCAGGCACCTTCTGGTGTCTTCGCACCTGCAAAGGGTTTTTCCGCAGGTGCGGCCTCGCAGGCGCGGTGGCCTTGATCTCAGGTGCGATAGGGGAGTCTTTGGCCATTGGCTACAGGTGCGACCTAGGTTCTGCAGGTGCGGGATCGCATGTGCGGCCCATATGCATTTTAGTGACTTCTGCACCTGCGATGCTTTTTCCGCAAGTGCGGTGATCGAGTCCGCAGGTGCAGATTGCCTGGGTATTTTATTCCAAAAATCCGAGAGTTGGGTTCATAAATCCAAAATCCTGTGAGGGCTCTAGGATTGGCGATTTTCTGGGGATTTCAAGGAGAAGGATCATAGGTAACATTTCATAATCCTAATTCATTGTTAGACCATTAATTTCCTTTGTTTGTTTAGTTTAATTATAAAAAACGGGGGGAAAACCATAGGAAGGGATGAGATTTTTCTCAAATCCGAAATTCTGGAATTTTTTGAGGTTTTTGGCATCGGACTTCGATTGTTTCTAGTTAAATGAGTTCGTGAGTGAATGGGAGTCCGAAAAATATGACGTTTACCCGATTTCGAGTCGTGGGCCCGAGGGGTGTTTTGGTCATTTTACATAATTTCGCGCCTTAGCTTGAATTAAACAGTATAATCTGTTGCATGAGATGTTATTTACGATATTTAATTGAATTGTATAGATTTGGGCCATTTGGGGTCGGATACTCGTGGCTAACGTGTGATTTCAAGTTGACATTGAGCCGGTTCGAGGTAAGTGGCTTGTCTAACCCTGTGTGGGGGACCTTTCCCCTTAGGATGTGATATTTGATAATTGAATGCCTTGTACGTGGGGTGACGAGCGCGTACTTGTGCTAATTGTTGAAAATCAGGTTTTACTTTAAACATTTAGACTGAGTTCCTTTCTTATGTGCTTTATTCTACTTGCAGTTATAGCCTATGTTAGTTTAGAAAAGCATGCCTAGTTGACTTGAATTGCTTATTTGCTTAAGTTGCTTTAATTGTACTACGTGAAGCATGTTAGGCTAGAACTACTTGTTGCCTTGTATTTTTTCACTCTAATTCTGAATGTCTTCTTGTTGTGGCTGCGTATTTACTTTGGGACTACGGGACGGTATCCCGGGAGATCCCCTTGCGTATTTACTTTGGGACTACAGGATGGTATCCCGAGAGATCCCCTTGCATATTTATTTTGGGACTACGGGATGGTATCCCGGGAGATCCCCCTGCATATTTATTTTGTGACTACGGGACGGTATCCCGAAAGATCCCCCTGCACACTGATGGTTGGACTACGGGACGGTATCCCGGGAGATCCTTCGGATATACATATGATGGACTACGGGACGGTATCCCGGGAGATCCACTGGACACTTGAGAAAAGGACTACGTGATAGTATCCCGAGAGATCCTTCGGATATACATATGATGGACTACGGGACAGTATCCCGGGAGATCCACTGGACAGTTGAGAAAAGGACTACGGGACGGTATCCTGGGAGATCCTCATTGTTGCCATTTGTTATTATGATGTACATAATCCGTATTTACTCTGTTCTTGTTTTTGTCATTTCCTTGTTTGACCTGTCTTATTTCACGGCTGTATTCATTATTTCTGTCCGTCTTTCATACTGTAAATTCCTATTATATTGTTTAACCTCAGTAGGTCCCTGACCTTCCTCGTCACTACCCGACCGACATTAGGCTTGGCACTTACTGAGTACCGCCGTGGTGTACTCATGCCCTTTCCTGCGCATGTTTTTCATGTGTAGATCCAGGTACCTCCACTCAGGCGCACCATACCCGAGGTTGAGAGCTACAACAGAGACTTCGAGGTATATCTGCCGCGTCCGCAGACTAGGAGTCTCTATCTTATTCCAGCCTTTTTGTGAAAAGTTTATCCTCCCTTATAGTTGTATAGATATTTTGGAGTTAGAGCTATGCATTATATTCTGTTAGCCTGTGGTTCCCGTGAGTTTTTGGGTTTTGGGGTGATGTTGTAGATTACCATATTGTTTTGGGTTGTATATGCCAAGTGGAATTTGTATACAGTCTTTGCCTTAGAGTGTTCAGCTTTCTTTTATTTACTTATTTCCGCAATTATGTTGTTATTCCGCATTGTCAGGCTTACCTAGTCATAGGGACTAGGCGCCGTCATGACATGTTCACGGAGGGCGAACTGGGGTCGTGACAAGTTGGTATCATAGCGTCTAGGTTCATAGTAGTCACGGAACACATGTCAGTTTATTAAAGTGTCGTTGATCGGTACGGAGACGTCTGTACTTATCTACGAGAGGTTATGTAACTGTTTAGGAAAAATCTTCACTTCATTGATCTCTTTGTCGTGCAATATATTTTGGCATCAATTCTAAACCTCTATTTTCTATTCTTTCATAGATGGTAAGGACACGTGCTACTCAGGACGATCAGGCACCCGTACCCCCTACAGCAGCCGTCAGAGGCCGGGGTCGGGGTAGAGGCCGAGGACGCGCACGTGGTGTAGCGAGAGCACCTGCGCGAGTTGTCGCCGAGGTACCACCAGCAGATCCAGCCGAGGTCCAGAAACCTGCCACGCTTACTGCCACTACTACTCCAGCTCTTTAGGAGACATTAGCTCAGTTTATGTACATGTACACCACTCTGGCTCAGTCAGGGTTGCTTCCCCTTGCTGCAACCACATCTCAAGCCGTGGGAGGAGCACAGACTCCCGCCGCCCGCACTCCTGAGCAGCGAGTGCATGTGGAGCAGGTCCCAGAGATCATTCATGTACCGCCTGTGGTGCCAGTTCAGCCCGAGGATAGGTTAGCTGCTTCAGAGGACGAGCAGCGGAGACTTGAGAGGTTCAAGAAGTATGACCCTCCGGTATTCAGTGGACTAGCATCAGACGATGCCTTGGGATTCCTAGAGGAGTGTCACCGTATTCTTCGCACTATGGGCATAGCCGGATCTAGTAGGGTTTCTTTTACTACCTTCCAGCTTCGCGGAGCCGCATATGATTGGTGGCGCACCTATGAGTTAGACAATCCAGGCGAGGCTGCTTCACTGACCTGGACCCAGCTCTCAGATATGTTCCTGAGAGAGTTTATTCCTTAGAGCCTCAGGGACGCATGGTGCGCAGAGTTTGAGCATTTGTGCGAGGGTGCTATGACAGTTTCAGAGTATGCTATCCGTTACACCAATTTGGCTAGGCATGCACCGGCTTTTGTCGAGAGTTGGAGATGGACATTCCTTATCAGCAGGTAGTGAGCATTGCTAGGAGGATCGAGGGTATGCTCGCTAGGGAGCGAGAGGAGAGGGAGGCCAAGAGGTCTCGAGATTCGGGCCACTACTCTTGTGCCCGTACCCAGCAGCAGGTCGTGGAGATTGCTACTGAAGATGGGTCCAACGCCTTCAAGGTTAATGGACAGAGATTAAAATTGTATGTGGGGATGAATGAGACCAACGAGTTGTCTATGGTACATCTTTTTGAACCTCATAGGTTGAGCGAGTCTTAAATGCACTCAGTCTGCATCGTGTCGCGACGTTAAATCAGGCGCTTCATAGGAAGCAACCCATTGACTTTTTGTAATTGTCGTTCCACGACATTAACTAAGGTGCTGGTTGGGAGGCAACCCAATACATATAGTGTTTATAGTGTAAGTACTAACATATGCAGGTGTGCGAGAAAATGGGTGAACACAAGACCCCAAGAAAGAAGAAATAAAAGAACAATTTTTGTTGACGCCTGGACTAGCGCGCCCGCGCTAAGCTATCACTAAGGTCGCGCTAGTCGGGTTTCACACTGCTTCCCTGCCTTCGACACTAGCGCGGCCGTGCTACTCTCGCGCTAGACCTCGCGCTAGTGGGGTTTTATTCTGCCCCTCGACCCCTGGACTAGCGCGCCCGAGCTACACTAGTGCTAAGGTCGCGCTAGTCCATCTCGACACAGGTAAGTTTTTTTCAGTTAATTTTTACTTTTTTATTTTGTTATTTTCTTTTTGTAATTTTCCAACCACCCAATTAAATTTTTTACCCCCCCCCCCAACCGACCCAACCCCTTCCACTACCCCTACTCTCCCTCTCACGTTAGAACACTAAACCCCCATAAACCCTTCCCCTTCTTCTTCTTTTCCTCTTCATCCCCCCCCCCCCAACCGACCCAACCCCTTCCACTACCCCTACTCTCCCTCTCACGTTAGAACACTAAACCCCCATAAACCCTTCCCCTTCTTCTTCTTTTCCTCTTCATCCCCCCCCCCCCAACCGACCCAACCCCTTCCACTACCCCTACTCTCCCTCTCACGTTAGAACACTAAACCCCCATAAACCCTTCCCCTTCTTCTTCTTTTCCTCTTCATCCCCCCCCCCCCAACCGACCCAACCCCTTCCACTACCCCTACTCTCCCTCTCACGTTAGAACACTAAACCCCCATAAACCCTTCCCCTTCTTCTTCTTTTCCTCTTCATCCCCCCCCCCCCAACCGACCCAACCCCTTCCACTACCCCTACTCTCCCTCTCACGTTAGAACACTAAACCCCCATAAACCCTTCCCCTTCTTCTTCTTTTCCTCTTCATCCCCCCCCCCCCAACCGACCCAACCCCTTCCACTACCCCTACTCTCCCTCTCACGTTAGAACACTAAACCCCCATAAACCCTTCCCCTTCTTCTTCTTTTCCTCTTCATCCCCCCCCCCCCAACCGACCCAACCCCTTCCACTACCCCTACTCTCCCTCTCACGTTAGAACACTAAACCCCCATAAACCCTTCCCCTTCTTCTTCTTTTCCTCTTCATCCCCCCCCCCCCAAACCTCAAGCAATTCTCTGCAAATTGTTTCCTCTCCCTCCCACAACTCAAGCAATCCCAAGCTTAAGTCTTATTCAACCCCTGTTACTCTGTCTCCCTCTTTCAACTCTACAGTTATGAATCTCCCACGCTAATTCTCTTTTTATTTTGTAACTTTTTTTTTCTTTTCTCTTATGTACAAAAATTGTAGCTTTTTCTTATTTGGTAGACATACTTGGTAGTAGTTGATTTGTACTGAAAAGAGATGACATGTGGAGTGTGGGGTGTTGCGATTATGTTTGGGTTATTGTGGTGGTGCTTTATATCCTATATTGAGTGCTTGGGGTTTAAATTGTTAATGCCCACCACATGTTTGTAAAAATTCCCCAGTGGAAGGAGTTAATGTGACCAATTTTGTGGTGAAGTCTGAGTAACCACAGTTGGGTCACCCTATTGTACTGAGCTAATACTGTGCTAATTATACGTATCATGCCTCCATGCAAGCGTCAAGCCACAGGCTCCTCCTCGAGCCGACCGGAAAGAGCCTCCACCGGAGAAAGGCCCCGAAAATCAGTTGACTCGAGGCCTTTCAATAGCCACAAGTTTGTCTCAGCAAAGGCTCGGGACAGATTCGCTGAAAAAGAAGATAAGTCAGCTGTACCTGAGCAGGCCATGGATTTTGATGCCATCAGGATGAACTGTCCTAGAATGTATGAGGTGTTAATGCAACGTCACCTGGATGTTTTCTTTGAGGAACCCGATGAGGCCAATGCCATGATTGTCCGGGAATTTTATGCCAACGCTCCAGAGCACGAAAACTATGTGGTAACAGTGCGGAAGAGGCAGGTTAATGTTTCAGTAGAGAACATTCGGACAATGTACAAGCTACCTCCACCAGCGGATGGCTATGTGGAGGCCTACCGAGCCTATGGAGGGAAATGGTCTAACTGGGATAGGTTCACCCCGACCATTTGTCAACCGGGCGTCGCGTTGAAGTGGTACAAATATGGGAAAATTCTACTCCTCAGCCCTCAAGTTTGAGGCCAAATGCTGGTTGTACCTGATCAACAGTAGACTCTTGCCATCCAAAAACACCTCAGAGGTGAACATTCCTCGAGGGTGTTTGATTTGGTGCTTCATGATAGATGCACCATTCGATGTGGCCCGGGTCATTCACGGGGAGATGTTTGTCCGCAGTAAGGTCCAAAGGTATGGGTTCTTCTACCCATATCTCGTTACTCAATTGTGCGTTGTGGCTGGGGTGCCAGGCGACTTTGTTGTAGATGGTTGGGTGCCTGAGGTGAACCCCTTCAAAACTGAAAGAGTCACTACGGGCAAGGATGTGGTGGTGGAGGATGAGGATTTGGAAGGGCATGACGAAGGAGGAGACTGAGCACAGGGAGATGTAACAGCCCGTTCAGGAGCAGGCTACGGATATTGGAGGCCCGTCTAGGGCCAGTCAGGGACAGCGGTTGGATCACCTGGAGAAAGACGTGGCCGGGCTGAGGACCTCAGTGACTGAACTGGGGACCCGAGTTGATGATATGGCTACCCAGCAAAAGAAGTCTGAAAAGAATATTATGGGTTGGATACGCGCCCTGGGTCGTGCTTGCAACGTGAACCCAGGCACTGTCTCCGACCAAGATTGAGCTATCAGGAAAGTCCCCTTACCTTACTCTGTATTTTTATTGGCCATGAGGACATGTCATCCTTATAAGTGTGGGGTGGGGGAAGGATTCCCTGTTTGTTGTATGTTGTACTCTTGTTATTTTTTTGGCTTTAATTTTCTTTTTAACTGGTGGAATTGTAGTTGTTTTTCATGTTTTCTTTTCGTTACATTTTAGTTAAGGTTGTTTTTGTTTTGGTTGTGTTGTACATAGGGTATAATTAATGAAGTCGTCTTGGCCCGACGACGGATCCCTTCGACGGGGTTCTTGAGGGTCTAAGTCGATCACAAAACAAAAAAAACAAGAAAATGTAGTGGACTCTTCCTGATGACAGACTTCTTAGGCAGTTTTCTTGAGGGAAGTTAGTCCAAAGAAAACACCAAAAAAAGATTTTTTATTTTCTTTTTAGGTAGTCTAGTAACTCCCGAAGTCGTCATTCCTGTCGAGGTCGAGATTCCTTCTCTGAGAATCATACAAGAAGTCGAGCTCAGCGATGCAGAATGGTAAGAAGCCGCTATGAGCAATTGGCCCTCATAGACAGAAGAGAATGAACGCAGTTTGTCATGGTCAGCTATATCAGAACAGAATGACCAGAGCCTTCAACAAGAAAGTCAAACCAAGACGACACATACCGAGGCAGCTGGTGTTAAAGAAAATCTTTCCTCACCAAGACGAAGAAAAATGGAAATTATCTCCCAATTGGCAAGGCCCGTACATGGTTCACCGAGTACTGACAGGAGGAGCACTTATACTTGCAGAAATGGATGGAGAAATTTGTCCAAAACCATTCAACTCACACGCAGTCAAGTGTTACTCTGTGTAACTCTTTATGTTTTTATCAATGTTGTAAATTGAACTACACCTGACCTGATTCCCGTTTAAGAGGGGATACGTAGGCAGCCCTATGGGTTCGGTCACATTTTAATGAAATTTCATTTCCCCCACGAATGGAAACTGAGGCAGGATTTTGAGGAGGGACCTCAAAATTCCGAATCAAGTCCGATCAAGCGTCGCACAAGCAACAGTCAGAAGCATTCACCTATCAAACTGGGGCAGAATTTTGAAGAGGACCCTTAAAATTCCATAGCAAGAGAGGTTGCAATGTCTCGAACCGCATCGTGGTCGTCGGTTCATCCAAAAGAAAATTATTTTTCAATTTTATGTTATATCATATTTTTATAAAACCATGCATATTTACTTCTCAAAACAGCTTGTTTAGCGACGCTACCCCTATGATACAAACAATGCTATCATTATCAAGCAGACAGGCCGAGTAAAGCCAGCGGGAATGCGAACTGACCTTCTCCCCTTTACAGAACTCACGAATTTTCTTTGGATGCAGGCACAAAGACGGCAAAAGCCCAAAACATATTATTATCTCCACAGGACGTATATCTTTCAAAAGACGCTCTCAAACTCGTCGCACATGCTGACACTTACTATCATCGCAAACAACCGCTTATTGACAACAATTGTATCACCACAGTTTATCATCAGCTAAAAACTCTTACTATCATTTTATTTCCTGCATTGCATAAGGCTACCATTCTGCCTTCCGAGGTTCCACGCTACCTCCCCTGCATTTTATCTCCTGCATTGCATAAGGCTACCATTCTGCCTTCCGAGGTTCCACGCTACCTCCCCTGCATTTTATCTCCTGCATTGCATAAGGCTACCATTCTGCCTTCCGAGGTTTCACGCTACCTCCCCTGCATTTTATTTCCTGCATTGCATAAGGCTAATATTCTGCCTTCCGAGGTTCCACGCTACCTCCCCTGCATTTTATTTCCTGCATTGCATAAGGCTACCATTTTGCCTTCCGAGGTTCCACGCTACCTCCCTTTGCATTTTATCTCCTGCATTGCATAAGGCTACCATTCTGCCTTCTAAGGTTCCACGCTACCTCCCTTGCATTTTTATTTCTTGCACTGCATAAGGCTACTATCCTGCCTTCCGAGGTTCCACGCTACCCTCCCTGCATCTTATTTCATTGCATAAAGCTCCTATCTACCTTTCAAAGCACTCACCTTTCGTGACATTATTTATTTTGCGCTTTCTTTCGGGCTAAGCTCTGCCCCTCTTTTCTTTCGCAAATCGCAAGACTAAACTCTGTCTTGTTAGCATCATACTACTGCATTCTTCATGGGCTGAAATATTGCCAACTTGTCCAAAGGCGTCATCGTTCGTACGCACCATCTTCATGGCCCGAGAACATCATTTCATGGCCTGAGGATCTCTTTTATTGACCTGCATATCATTATTCAAAGGCATCATCGTTCGGAGGCACCATCCTCATGGCCCGAGAACATCATTTCATAGCCTGCGAATCCCCCACCAAGCGATTCATGGCCCAGGACATCATGGTCTAAGGACATCATCCTAAAATGTCCAAATACAACATTCATAGTCCAATGGAAACTTGCATCATGTTTATATTACGCACGATATAGGCTTGTCATTTATTTGTAGGTAATCCAGCCGGGACAGCTAGCCAGGCAGGAGCAGACCACTCCAGTTCTCCCAAAACAACCCCGAAAGACCTTCCAACTTTACCTTACCTCGCACCTTGCGCCCGTTCTTGTGAAATATCACCGGTATATGTCGTCGATGATTCCGGAACTACATACAACCTGATTCTTGTAAAACTGGGGATATGTAGTCAGCTCAGAAGCCAGGGTGCGGCCTAATCCTACCCCATAATTTTCTCTCGGTCAAAATTGGCCATCATATCTTTACCCTGGCTTCTGAGCTGACTACATATCCCCAGTTTCGGCCTAATCCTACCCTACAGTTTTCTCTCGGTCAAAATTGGCCATCATATCTTTACCCGACAACTTTTTTATCCTTCCCGGGTAAAGAGGGGCAGCTGTTGATACCCAATTTTTCCTCAAATTATTTTCAAACTTGCACATGAGCTTTCAAAATTGTTCTTTGCAATAATGAGTATTTTTTCCTATTTTTCCACATTTTTACTAAATTATTTTCCAGTTTATTTAATATTTCATATTTTTGAATAATTATTCATAAATCATGTTATAAATAATTTCAAAATGTTTCCCAGCTCGGTATGCTACTTTTAATCATTTTCTTGTCCATTAGGACTAAATTATTTCACAAATTAATCAATTGGGTCTCATTTAATTTCAATATCAGCAATTTTACAATTATAGCCAAATTGGACATTTTGTATTATTTTAATTCGAAATTTATGCACTTTACACTTAATATTAGTTAACTACTGTGATTTCACTTATTTAAACCTAATTTCATTTTGTATATAATTATTAGCTATTTTAATTAATTAATTATCTCTTTTTATTGGGTATTTAACACCTAGCCACATTTATTTAAACTTTAGCCACATTTTAAACCCAATTAATCCCAACCCAAACCCCAATCAAATACCCAGCCCAATCCTATTCCATACCCGGCCCAACCCCCTCTCGATCTGAGTCGTTGATCAAATGAGATCAACGACCCAGATAATTCCTTACCATAATTAACTCCCCAACTACCCCCCCTGACCCCTCAATCTTCGAGACCTTTCTCTCTTCTCGTCTCTTCCTCTCCTCCTTCTCTCTAGAACCTTCTGGTTCATCTTCTTCTCCGATGGCCCTCAGCCTGTCTCCGGCCACCTCCAGCCTCTCCCCTTTCGACCACCAGCCGCCTTGACGCCTCATCTCTCCGATTCTCTTCGTCTCTAAGACCTTTAAAAGGGTTTCGACCATGACAAACCACCATTGAAGCTCTGCCAGGGTTGTTTCCGGCCTTTCTCCGGCGGGGTTTGACTCTATGGTGCCCTAACCACCATTATTCCTGAGTTTCACGGCCAGGTTCTCTTACTTTTCTCTGGTTTCTTATGAAACCCTAATCTCGACCTAAATCTCTGTATTTTTAACGATTTCAACTCATTCTTTTATATTTTGTACTATTCTTGACTCGATCTTCACGATTCTTCAAGTTTTTAAACGTTTTTGTCCCTTTTGAAACTAGGGTTTTCAAACCCCTTTCAAAAAATGATTCTTTAATTCTGTTATAGTGTTATTCTATGCTTCCCTCTGTTATTCAACGATGGATTCAAAGCTTCTCTTGTCTTAACTTGTTTTACTGAAAACCCTAATTTTGCAGTCTTAATCCTGGATTCTGAGTTCGTCTTTGATTACATGTTCGATTATCATACATATGTGCTTGTTTATCATAAATATTACGTGCTCTATCTGAACCCTGCTTTATACCCTGTGTTGTTTGTTAAATTTTCCCCTTTCTGCCTATTGTGAATTTCATTCCGTGTGATCTCATACATTTGTGCTAATTCTCTCCTAAATCAGTACTATTATCCCTAATTGAGTCCTTGAATTCTTGTGATTGATTCTTAATTGATCTCGCATGATATTTTCTACTGATTTTAACTTTGGAAAATATTTTCTGACCTTATTATGTGGTCAATCAGACTATTAACTAGCTTTAGGCACTTTCCTTGATTAAAATGTGTTGAACCTAGTCTTTATTGCATATTCTATGCTATTCTACTTCCTTATTTGATCATGCTCTGCCTTATGATTTCTTTCCTTATTTAAGTGACTTCTTATTATCGTTTGAACTAGGACTCCCTAATTAAAATGAGTCAAAGTCTGTGATTGATTCTGATTGAATATTCTTTCCATACTTGTGTTGAACTAGTACTCCTTACCTTATTTGTTTTACTCGTTTTTAGTACTATAAATACCTCCATTCTCTTTTTCATTATGGACACTGATACATTGCATATCACGAACACACACAACAATAAACACTATTCTACATTCTCTCTTGTGCTCTTTCTCTCTTTCTCTCTTTGCTCTACTATTGTTCCTGCTCTTGTCTATTATTAGCCGGCTGTAAGCCAAGGCTATTATTGTGTTATCACTTTGCTCTTACATTCTTTTGTGCTCTTTTATCACTGGTATGTCCTGATTAATTTCCAAGGTTCCAAACCAATGTGCTTATTACTATTTCAGTCTATCATATTCTTAATTGTTTTCTACCTAAGATCTATTGTTCAACATGCAATTAACTCCTTGTTTGTCTATTAATACCTGCCCTGCTTATCTCTTTACATGGCTATGATTGCATCAATACTTGTCATAGGCCTTGCCTATTCCTGTATACATCTGTTAGGTTATTTCCATTCCTGTTCAGTGTCATGTGTCCCCTGATCTCCCTGAACCTTTTTCGCTGTTAGTACTTATCCTGCTTATGACTTACATGCTTATATGACCATTATTTGCTCTTAATCTCACATGTTATAACTGCATTCTGTTACTGTCTACTATCATGTCTAAACTTGGCCACTTCTTGGTCCCCTAAGCCTCTTTGATCTACGTAACCATGCTTAAATGAGTTTCTTAAGTCTATGTATATCTTTGTTATTATGTGATCTACTTGTCCACTTACCCCATTGTCCTTGTGTGCAATCCTATACTGTTGAATTTTTGTAACTAGTACTTCTGTTGTTTTTCAAAAGCCAACCTTTTCAAAACAAATCTCTAGTTTTTTGTAAACTCTTTCCAACTACAAACTTCCCTGTCCTTCTTGCGCTTCACACTACTCTTAGAAATTAGGTCCTACCACCTTCGTGTGAGCACTGCCTTGAGTACCTCTGAGTACTCATTGAACTCTGACACACAAGGCTGGTAATTCCACACTGCACTTGTTTAACTGTTTGTAATTTGTTTGGTTACTGGTATTGGCCAGGGACCCATTGGGGCCCTAGGGAGCTTTGCCGCACCCAGGCCATGTAAGGTTGTGAAACTCGAAAGGAGGGAGGTTGGAAGATTGGGCCTGATTGAAGGCTCTCTATAAGAGTAACTTCTTATTTTCCTTTTCATTAATGTAATTCATTTAGTTGGCATGTAATAACTTGTAAACAGATATTGGGGTTTGGATAGTGAATATGGGGGGACTATGCATGCTTAGTCTAGTAATGGGTAGAAAACATGCTCATAGGGTTTTCTTACTTACATGTGCAATAGATGACCTGTCTAGGACATGCACCTCATGCATTAGAAATCCTGCTTTAGGTTCTTTTACTTTCAGCATTTCTATTATACTCATTTTGTAAACCATGATCACAATTAACAACTATAACAAGTAATAAAGACTGTTATAAGATACCATTACTGAATTTTTATCATAGCATTTAGAAACCATGTTTTAGGTATTCCTATGCGCATTAGATATCATGTTATTTAGGATTTCATATCTATTTGAGTTACAATTGTTGAACATCTAATCAGTACGTTAATATAATAATCTCGTTAAAATGTGGTTAACTGTTGAAGCGTTTCTGTAAATATACCCCTCTTAAAATCAGGATTAAATATGCATGTACACCCCTTTGAAATAAGTAGGCAATGTATATGGTTCCTAGGAAAACTTTAGGCCTAATACGTATTAAAACCAACTAATTGTGTTTTGCTTGCTGGTATTAGGAACAATCAGTCCCTTTTGGGATTCTCAAACTTGGTTGTTTTCTTTCACTCCTGTTTTTTATCTCTTTGAAGTTCATCCTACTTTACTCCAAAATTCCTCCGTTTTTTTATCAGAGAATCTTGAAATCATGCATTTATGTCCTATTTATTGAAATTTTATCTGATTCCTGTTCTGTTATGTTTTAAACTACTGGGTTTCAAAGTTACCTGATTCTGCTCAAAAATCATTCTATTTTGAACATTTGCCCTATATTCTAAACTCCTGTTTTTTCCCGAAATGATTTACTAACTCTTCTTTTACTAAACTCTCGTAAACTACTGGATCCTTACCTCATTTTGGATTATTGGATTCATGTTTGGAATTACTGTCTTATTTAAATCTTGTCCACTCCTGACTACTGATTTTCTAAAGGTTATCTATCTCTTTACTGGAAACTTTAAACCGTTATGCACTTTTAATTCTTACTGCTGCCTCTAAAGCACTGCTTTTAAAATCAATCACTCTTTCCAAACTATCCGGTCTTAACTAAATCTCCTACTTCATCACTAAGTTTTTTTTTCAAAACATATCCTTTTTGAAACTTACTGTCTTAGCTCTAAACCTCTGTTTAATCCTATTTTTGAGACTTGACTGTGATTTAGACGTGCTATTTATGTGTTCACTTGTGGAGGGATATGTGAGCCCTTATTTGTCTTCATATGTTCCCTTATATGTAGTCCTATTTGTTATGTATGTCGCTTAGCATTTTATCCTTTAAACCTAGAGGTTCAGCCTAGTACTTACCTCGTAGGAATAGTAGTCCTAAATACCCTCCAGGACTTATAGGATGGGACAGGTAATAGCACGCAATAAGCATTCGTGACCAACGCACGCGCTTTAAATAACCTTTACTGGGCTGGAAGGGTAGAATATGGATATGATGACCGGTGCGCTAATACCACGTGTAGCCCCTCTTCGAGGCGTGACATACCGGGTATTGCATTGATGTGATCCGTATTACTTTAAACCTAGGACAGTTCTTTTCAAATGTTTATTCTAATGTTTTCCCAAGACCTTTAAAGATTTTCACACTTGTTTGAAATCCCCTCTTATATGAACCTTGTTTGCTACTTGTTCACCGTCCAAATTCACAAAACTTCTTTGTTGGGACCCACAATTGTGGATCTTGAGGGGTGCCTAACACCTTCCCCTTGGGATAACTTCAAGCCCTTACCCAATCTCTGGTAACACAAACTAGTTCATGAGTTATTTACTCTAGGTGCCCTAACGCACCATAAAAATCGTTAGGTGGCGACTCTTCCTTAAAACTTTCTTTTAAGGAGTGTTTCAAAATGTCATAAAACCGATCTCTCCGTACCTAACCCTTGCGAGGAAAAAGGGGGCGCAACACTACACTACAGGCAAGCCTATGGTGTATCTTTGTGGAATATGAATGTTCTTTTTGAGAGTAAGTGAATTCTTTCGATTTAAAGTTCCTTATTGTTCTTAATATTATTTTTTTTGGAACTACTCTCAATTGTGTGATGTGAGGGCATGTGATTCATGACGAAGAGGTAAGTCTTGACTTCCTTGTAGAGTATCTTGAGGAAGTAAGAGTATGTCATGGTATGTGAGAGTCGCCGCTTGAGGCATAGATGTTATACTGCTATATACAATGCTTGTAAAATATTTGTGGTGTGACGCCGTAGGGAAGTGTTTGTTGAAAAGAAACCTTGTAGGATATAGTGGATTGCTCGAGGACTAGCAATGATTTAAGTGTGGAGTGTTGATAATAGGCTAAATTCACGTAGTTTAGCGTATATTTATACTCTAACTTAATGATGCTTCACTGTCTTAAGGATGTTAAATGATGATAAATTGGCTCTAATTGTGATTTTTGTGTTTCGTAGAAGTACAATGCACTATTGAGGAATTAGGATGGTGATTTGCGCGAAATTGAAGAAGGAAAGCCCCAAGGGATAATTTATGGATGAATTGAAGAATGAAGATGCTTGGGACAAAATGAAACTTCATTAGCGCGGACATTAGCGCAAGTGTAGAGCGCCCGCGCTAGTCCAGCAAACCAGGCAGACGTAAACTCGATTAGTGCGGGCATTAGCGCGAGACTAGCACGCCCGCGCTAGTCTAGTGATTTTCCCGAGCAGTGTTAAACTCAAATAGCGCAGGCATTAGCGCGATACTAGCGCGCCCCCGCTAGTCCAGACGGGAAAAATAATTCTGAAGGGTACTTTTGGAAGTTAGGGGCCAATCTACTTAACCTATGAAAGGTTCAACTCGCCCAAAGGAGTAGATTATCAAGGTTAGAGTATAGAACAAGAATAGCAAAGGCAAAAGGCAAGGAGGACAATTGGGCATCAATCCTTATCTCCTTCCCTTGTGATTTTTATCATTGTTCATGAATTCTTTTGTAGTTTTCAATACTATTATAAGTAGCTAACTTCGTTAATCTAAGGTTTTGGTGGAACTCGTTGGGGATGAACTTATTGTGATATTAATATAGTTTTGCTTGGGTTTTAGTCTCTATTTGTTCAACTACGTTCTTGTTGTAGTTGATTGAAGGGCCCTCAATTAGCTGT
>ML429077.1:7256-47767 GCA_005239525.1 Nicotiana knightiana | reverse complement strand
CCGGGTGTCTCCTTTCGCGTATTTTTCGACGTATTTGCATCCTTTTAGCTCTGTTTCCATTTCTAATTCACCTACACATAAAATAAACCCCATTAGGCACATACAACGTGTATTTTCATCATTAAACCACATAAAATGCAAGGCATATAATGATTTAAATCATGAATTCTAGCCACGCATCAAGTAGCGGCATTGAAGTTGACAAGGNGCCTATATTCCTATGGAATCAGGATTAACAAGAACGCATTAATAATTCCCGTATAATAACCAAGCAAGGCGATTAGGTATATTCCTATCCTAACCGCAAATCCGCTCCCCTGAAGGGTTAAGATCTTGCTCTACCCAATCTTATATGCAATCTAGAATTCCCTCTCCCGAGTTCAACCCTAGATTCGTAGATAGTATTCAATTGGTGATCAAGCAATTAAATAATTAAGCGCAAGATTGAATAAACAAACCAATTAAGATAAAACAATAAGAATAATTCAAGCTTCAACTACAACGTTCATGTAGCACCCAAAACTCTTGAACTAATAAACTATGAAACTAAAAGAAGAGAAGAGAATAACAACTAAGTAGAAGCCTTTTCCGAGTGTGGTGTGTGTTCCTCCACTTCAATCTTTCAATCCCCTTCAATCATCAATAATCTCCCCTCCGAAAATTCCCTCAATGTTATGTTTTTTGGGTCTATTTATATTTTAGGATAAACCCTAAACGTGTAAGAGACTTCTATTCCAACTTGGAAACACTTCAACCCGTCAAAACTCGGTTTCTGGCCGACTGGGGACCCTGGCGTTTGGACCCAAACGCCAGGCTAACGCCAGGCTAGGGCTGGCGTTTCAGCCCAAACGCCTGGCTAACGCCAGGCAGGGTCAGGCTGTTTGGCTCTGTCGCCCGGCTATCACCCGGGTGTCTCCTTTCGCGTATTTTTCGACGTATTTGCATCCTTTTAGCTCTGTTTCCATTTCTAATTCACCTACACATAAAATAAACCCCATTAGGCACATACAACGTGTATTTTCATCATTAAACCACATAAAATGCAAGGCATATAATGATTTAAATCATGAATTCTAGCCACGCATCAAGTAGCGGCATTGAAGTTGACAAGGCGAAGGTGGAGGCGATTAAAAAATTACCTCCACCTATTTATGTGAAGGTTATCCGGAGTTTCTTGGGATATGCGGGATTCTATCGGCTCTTTATTAAGGATTTTTCTAAAATTGCTACTCCTTTGTGCAGGTTCCTTGAAAAGGATGTAACTTTCAATTTTGATGACGCCTGCCTGAAAGCATTTGAAGATCTAAAAAAGAAGCTGGTGGCTTCCCCTATTATTGCAGAACCAGATTGTTCCTTACCATTTGAACTTATGTGTGATGAAAGTGACCATGCTATTGGGGCAGTGCTAGGCAAGAGAAAGGAAAAAAATGTTTTATTCCATCTACTATGAGAGTAAAACTCTTGATAATGCGCAGCTGAATTACACCGCCATTGAAAAAGGAGTTGTTAATCGTGGTGTGGGCCTTTGAGAAATTTTGGGCATACTTAGTGGGAACAAAATTCATAGTCCATATCGATAATGCAGCAATCAGGTATCTATTCACACAAAAAAAAGAATCTAAGGCTAGATTGATGCACTGGGTTTTGTTGTTTCAAGAATTTGATGTGGAAATACAAGATCGAAAGGGCACAATGAACCAAGTAGTTAACCATCTATCAAGGCTGGAAAATCACGACCAGTGGAGGAGGGTGGCCAAATTAAAGAAGTATTTCCTGATGAGCAACTTTTTTCTATCATCCAAGACTCTCCCCTATGGTACGCAGACTATGTGAATTATCAGGTGAGGGGGCTACTTTCTCCTGAAATTGAATCTGAAGCTAGAAAGAGGTTTATACATGATGTGAACTTCTACTATTGGGATGAGCCATATTTGTACAAGTAGTATGCTGATCAAATGATGAGGAGATGCATACCAGAAAAGGAGGTCGAACTAGTGTTGTATGATTGTCATGCATCACCCAGTGGGGTCATCATGGAGGTGATAGAACAGTTGCAAAGGTATTACAATCCGGTTTCTTTTGGCCAACATTATTCAAGGATTCCCATGCATTTGTTAAGAAGTGTGACCAGTTTCAGAGAACAAGAACAATCCCAAAGAGACATGAGTTGCCTTTGAATAACATCCTGGAGGTCAAGATTTTTTATGTGTGGGGGATAGATTTTATGGGACCATTCCCATTGTCCAGAGGAAACAAATACATTTTGCTAGCAGTTGACTACATGTCGAAATGGGTAGAGGCCATCGCATTGCCAACAAATTTGCCATGGTGGTTGTTGCGTTTGTGAGAAAGAACATATTTTCCACGTGCTTTGATTAGTGATGAAGGGACACACTTTTGCAATCTGTTGTTGAATAACCTTCTAGCTAAATATCGAGTCTGCCATAGAGTTGCGACGGAATATCATCCTCAAACAAGTTGACAAGTTGAGGTGTCTAATAGAGAAATAAAGCAAATCTTAGAGAAAACGGTGAGTGTGAATAGAAAGGATTGGGCTGCAAATTTAGATGATGCCTTGTGGGCATATAGAACTGCATACAAAATGCCAATTGGGGCATCGCCATATAATATTGTTTATGGGAAGGCATGTCACTTGCTTGTTAAACTTGAACACAAAGCGCATTGGGTCGTTAAGAAGTTGAATATGGACCTTGAAGCCGCGGGCGAGAAAAGACTCTTGCAGTTGAATGAGTTAGATGAGTTCAGGCTACACTCTTATGAAAATTCTAAGCTTTACAAAGAGAAGACAAAAAGATGGCATGACAAGTATATCAAGCCACATCACTTCGAGCCAGGACAACAGGTAATTGTTCAATTCTAGGCTAAGGTTGTTTCTTGCAAAGTTAAAATCGAGATGGTCAGGCTTGTTTGAGGTGGTGAGAGTCACTCCTTATGGTGCAATTGAGTTGCGAGCTTTAAATGGTGAAAGAAAATTCTTAGTGAATGGACACAGAGTCAAGCACTATTGGGAGGAATAATTGATCGTGAGAAGACCAAGGTTGTACTCGTTGTGAGTAAACGAGACCCTACGTCGTGCCGCGATGTTAAATCGGGAGCTTGTTGGGAGGAAACTCAATTTTTATTGCTTTCATAGCTTTTTTTTTTTAATTCTTTTTAGTTAGAGTAGACTAAAGTTTATATTTTCTTTGCAGGCATAGAAATTATAGGTAGTACGATGTGGGACATGTGAATTGGATATATAAAAGGCTCGGGGGATCGAGATGTTATAAAACAAAGAGATCGTACGCTGCCTGGGGAACCCAAAATAGTGTATTGAAATCGCCCAGCGCCAGGCCTAGCGCGGGGCGCTGGGCTGGGGGTGAGAAGGTAAGTTTTAATTATTTTTTTCTTTTTCTTTTTTGTTATTGTTTATTAAATTAACACTCATACCCATTAACCCAACCCATATACTCTCACATTAAAACCCACCCTACATACCAATTACCCTTCCCCAACTCAAATTAAAACATAACCCAAATATCCCAAAACACCAAAGTCAAAAACGCAGCTCTCTAATCGCCCAAGCTTTTGTCGCGACCTACTTCACTCTTCTCTCTCAAAATTTCTCAAGTTCTTCTCTTGCTCTCATCCTAAATTCTACAGGTATGTTTCTTCTTCTTCTTCTTCTTCTTCTTCTTCTTCTTCTTCTTCTTCTTCTTCTTCTTCTTCTTATTCTTCTTTTACTAGGTAGATGATAATGAACTTACCATCTCCCTAATTGTCCTAACCCCTAAAATTTTGCACCTATGTTGCTTCATAAGAATTGTTCAATGGTGGGTGGTCCAGTTATTGGTCAAAAATTGTTGTGGTTATTTTGTATACGGAGTAGTAAACTAGAATTCCTTCTACTTCGTTGAAATTTTGGAGGGCCACCATGTTCCACCATTGCTAAACTAGAATGCACACACTTCATGCCCACAAGGTATTTGTTAAAATATTTGAATGAATATTTTGTGCACCGGTGAAGTTTGAGTAACTGAGTGTATTTATATATGAAATTGGGCTAAGTGTGAGGTGTGTGGATATGATTTTACATGCTTGGGAGCTTGGTTTCAATGCACAAATGTTTCCCACACCATGTATCCTATATGATGTATGTTGTAGAATGTTGTAGAGTTAGATAAATTAGTGTAGTTATGGACATTAAAGTACCATATGCCACGTGTTTGCATTAAGGTGAATTCACTAAGCCATGATCAATCACTTGTTTGTGTGGCATTGATTAGTTCCTTTTAGCATTTGTGTGGAATTGGGAAGTCTTGAGTACTCATGGCCTCGGAATGCAACACTTGTTCATTTTAGATCAAAATTGTGAAGTATTGTACATTGAGCCTTCAGTTTTAAGTGTAGGGTCATTTTTGACTAGCGCGAAAACCTTAGGCATATTTCTTGATTAGTTCTCACATTCATGATTATTTGTGTTGCAGGTTATTATGTCTCATGATAGTGCAAGCAAAGGCAAGGGAATATGAAAGTCCTCCACCACTTCCCCCGCGCCCAAAAAGCACAAGCAAGGAGAAGGATCCTCGAGGCAAGCTAAAGGAAACAAATTGTCGAGGGACCACAGCAGAACCATTTCAATCGAGGCCTTGCTTAAATTTATTCATTGATGAGGCTATTGCATGTCATAGGGACTTTGTTCCATATGGACGATACATTTCCGAGATGGGGATTAATGTCAAATATTTAGAAATAAACTTCCTGGATGTACTTGGCCGGTTGCGCGCACTAATGTAAAGACCCGTAAATTCTCTAGACTAAAGACGATGCCCGGGTAGGTCCCCATATTGTTATATCAGTAGTAAATCTTAAAACGGACCCTTTTTGGAGTAAAAAGTACCCCAAGACTTAAAAGATGAAATTTTCCAGAATTGCACGGGTCTGCGGTCACTATGCGATCGCAGATCAGGTATGCGGATCGTATACCTGGACAGTTGTTGTCCATTTAGAGGACAATTATGCGGCTCATAATGCGATCGCATTTCACGAATGCGAGCCACATAGTTGTCGCATTCTTGCACCTCTATTTTTGCGGAGGGAGTTATGTGACGCACTATGTGATCGCATAACAGGTATGTGGACCGCATAGTGGTCACATACCTGGAAATCTGCTTTCCTTCTTAGCCCATATGAAGGCCATTTATGCGACAGATATGCGGACCGCATAACAGGAATGCGATCGCATTCCTAACCGCATACCTGCTTCGGGGCTTCTAATTTCTAAATTTAAAAACCCGACCCCCAGTTTAATAAAACACCCCTCCCCTTCATTTTTAACGAATATCTGGTTAAATAGAGAGAGTGGGTTCTAGTGAGAGAAGTCCCCATCTTTCCCAAGTTGGTCCTCCATCTCTACTCAGGTCTGGAACTAATCGGGTAGTCGTCATCTTCTTCACCATAAGAGGTAAGCCTCCACCCCATTTCCCCAAATTTTTAAATTTTAGTTAGAATAGAACACACATAGGTTGGTTATTAAATATGAGAGTTAAGACCTTACATGCATGTGAATAATCTACCATAATCTAGCAAAGGGAAGTAAGTTAGGGCAATCTTTCACTAAAAAGGGGCTAGTTAATCTAAAGGACCACATAGTATTTGATAAAATGTCCAAATGGGTTCAAGGTTCCTAACTCTAAGTTTGAATGTGTCACATTGTAAATTAGATTGAAGGCGTTAGTAGGTCCGGTGATTTAGGATAGAAATTAAAGGAAATTCCAACTCGAGGTATGCATGGCTAACTCTAACCCTCACATGATAAACCCATTGCGCTCACTTTCCCAGTATGATTCTCTTGTTGGATATCTATGGAAATTTTGTGTTCTATGTGCCTAATTAAGGAATTTTTGCTTCTATGTCATTCCATGCTAATACCTTATAGTTGTGCTACTTGAGTATATGAATCGTGATCTTTATGCTCCTTCTTCTACTATGTGTGCGATCCTTGCACATGATGGGTGTGGTAAATATGAAAGATTTGAATGGTATGAAATATGAATCAAAATTTGTTATGATATGAAATGTGGGTAAAGGAGTGGTAGTGATGTGAAATGCGAAACATGAGGTTGAATTGTTATGGAACATGAATTAATGGAATGGATGGTTATGGAATATGGATTAAAGGACGAATTGTTGTGAAATGTGAATCAAAGGATTCTAATGATATGAAAGACGAATCAAAGAACAATTTGTGTTGGGGATAAAAAGGTTAAAAATGATGTAAGTGATTTAAAATATCCATAATTGTACCAGGAGAATGTCCTAGCGGTGAGAAGGACTATCCGGTCTGGCTGGGATCGGACTCCATGTCGTAAACATGGATGACTTGATATTGTGATATGATTATGATTTGATGATGATTATTGACCTCACTATTTTCAGATGAGATGTCCTAGCCGATCGGGCAGATATCGGACTCCGTGTGCTGTGCACGAGCCATGGTGTTAGCCTAGCCGATTCAGGCAGAGATCGGACTCCGTGAGAACAAGTCACGGTGGTTATATGTGATGTGATTGAAATTCGTACCTCACCTAGGATGGCTTAGCCGATCGGGCAGAGATCGAACTCCGTGTGACAACGACACGATGGATCAGTAATAATAATAATAAGAGGAAACTTAAAAGTACACTAACCAAAAGATTGCAAAACGGGATGTGGGATGTGGTAATTCTTGTTGTGATTTTCCATGTTTCAATGTATTATTGTATGATGCCTCTATTCATGTTTGACTGTTACTGTTTAACCTATTTGGAGTAGGTTTGTTCATACATGCTAGTACTATTCAATGGTACTAACGTTCCTTTTGCCGGGGGCGCTACATCTTTTATATAGATGTAGGTGGTTCCATAGCATGTAGCTTTGATCGCCGTTAGTGGTGCCTTCCCTCCATCTTCTCAGCAGTCTTGGTGAGCCCCACTCCTTCCCCAGGCCGTGAGTAGTTCATGTTGACTCATTTTGTTTATGTCATCTTTTTTGAGGTATAGCCGGGGACTTGTTTCCGGCAAGTCTATGTATATTGCTTGTACTCTTAGAGGCTCCGTAGACATTATGTGGGTTGTACATATGTATTTTGGGTAGTTGTCGTACTCGTTCATAATCATGATCCCGTATCATGAACGTTGTATTTTAGTATGTACGTTTTGGGGAAGATTAAATGTTGAAAATGCTTAAAGAGGAAAAATGGACTTTATGATGTGAACACGCGCTTTTGATTATCTCTCATTATTTCATATAAACAATGTACGCTGTAATCACGGGGAAATGCATTGGGTAGGAAAGGCAATCCAGGTCCACTCGACCAGGTTCATCCGGTTGGGCGCCGGTCTCGTCCCTTGGTTTGAGGCGTGATAACTAAACATGGACAAACTCATAGAATGCCCCGAGCATGCTCATTTGAGCATGGTTCGGGAACTGTACACCAACTGGAATGTAGGCTTGGTCAATGCACATGTACGTGGGAAGGACGTGCCAATGGATAGGTGATCCTTATGTGCATCTTTGGAGGTTAAGAATGCTGACCTGAGGAGGCTCCAGAAATTTGTTAGAAGCCTAAACTACACAAGGATATGTCACACTCTTTGTGGTGTTGATTCAAATGCCAAGTGGACCCATTAGAAAGGCAATATTCACCTTCAGATAGTTCGCTCTGGTTTCAACAAGATCGCCAAAGTGTGGCAGAATTTTGTGCAAGCCAGACCCATGCCAGTGGAGCACAACAGCGAATGCACTCGAGCTCGAGTGTGTGTCATATTATTTTTGATGACCAGTAGACCCATTAATGTGGGTGAGATCATGCTCGGTGATATGGCCCGCACGCGATTTGGGCGACAGATTAAGAGGTTCTTCTTCGGCAACTTGCTCACACAATATATGCTCTTCCGATGGGTGCCGGAGTAACCAAGGTATGATGAGGTGGTGGAGGCTCTTACGGGATTTTGGACATCACATACTTGTTGGAGACATTTTCTAAGATCACTCAGGTTGCACGGAATGAATTAAACGAGAATCAACCGGTACCTCTATAACTCCTTGAATTTACTCATGAGCAGGGATGGTATCTCAGATGAAGAGCGTGTGCATTTACACAATGACTTGTCGAGTTTGTCCAAAGAGATGTTGGGGATTGCGTCTGGAAGCCCTGTTCACTCGTCAAAGGACGCAAACACTATCAAAGGCTCAGACATGGAGGACGAGGTTGGTGATGATGTTATGGGGCCCATGGATTTGGTGCCTCTAGGACCTGATGATGATGTGCCCGGAACTGAGGATGGCGAGAATGCTGAGGAGGAGGACTCCGCCTGACAGGGAGTTTTCTTTTCACCCTACGCTGTTTTACATTTTTATATGCATCGGGGACTATGCATAGACTAAGTATGGGGTGGGATAACTACTACTTGTGATGTACTTTGTATAACTTGTATCAATTTGTTTCTATTATTAGTTTTACTTAGTCTAGTTTTTAGTCTAGTTATTTTTAGAAAGAAAAAAAATCAGAAAAAGCTCGGACTTTTCCCGACGACGGATCTTTTTGACAATTTTCTTGAGGGATAAAGTTTGATTGAAAACACCAAAAAGATTTTATTTTTTTTATAGTTAGGGAGGTTTTCTTTGGGCATCGGTTCTTTTCCAATGGTGTAGCTCGAACCGGGTACTCTATTTTTTTAGGATGAGGTTAGGAAGAAAAGGAGTTGATCTGAGATACCTATTGATGTGTTTGGTGCTGGCATATTAGGCTATGACATGCGCTCTGTCTTTCCGTACATTTGATTTGAATTGTGATGCCTGAGTAAAATAAATATCTTACTCTATGACGCATGTTCTCAGTTGTTCGACTTGTAGGCTACATAGTGCGTTATTGTTTAAACTTCTCAATTATGTGTGCTTGCTTCACTTGAGAGTTGAACAAAATCGTCTTGATTGAGTCATGTGCAATGTGTGTGAGAGGAATTGCGATTATGTGTGCCATCATCTGTAGTCTAGAACTTGCCCCGTGTGTTAATCGAAGCAAAATCATTAAGGTGTGCTAGTCTAGGAGATGATGTAGGCGTTTCTTGCTTGATCATAGATGTGCTTTTCACTTGAAGATAAAATTTTCCGTTGGTAGCCCCTTTGAGCCTATAGACCTTTTCTTTGGCACCCACATTATAAGTCGTACCTCTATTTTATTCTTAATTTGAGATTGTTTGAACTTTTACTTCCTAAGGCACTTAGTCGCTAAAATAAGTAAGGTGATAGATTGGGGAATAGCTTTTGAGCGGAACCATGGAAGGTCCCTTTGGTGCACTAAAGTTGAAATCAAAAGGCACTAGCCAGTGAACTTTAATGTGTGGAGTGTGTGTAGAAGAGAAAAGAAAAAAAAGAGAAAGAAAAAGAAAAATTGTAAGAAAAAAATTATAGTCAAATAATGTAGAAAAATACACACACCTCCCAATTTTACTAATTTGTGCTAGTGGGAGTATAGAAGTGCTTGATTAAAAAAAGGGGCTATGTTTTATATGGTTTGGCAAGTGAATTGGTTGAGAAGAATATATGATCGAATTGTAAGCGTAGTGTATTAAAGTGCTTAGGAGGGTTAGTCACTATTCCTAAATGTATCATACCCGTCCCTTAGCCTACATTACAACTTTAAAGTCCTAATTGAACCTATATTTGGCTAGCTTAGATGAGTAGAGATGTACGCTACGGGCAAGCTTATGGTACGAGCACGAAATGTATATGAATTCTTTGTGAGAGAGAGCTAATTTTGTTCAATTGCGTGATGTCCTTAATTTATATTCAAAAGCATACTTGAATGTGTAGACTAGTCTATATTCACTCTTTTGTTTGTTGGTGAGGGAACATGATCTCATGAATGATTGGTTTGTAAACTTCTCTTGTTGAGTGAGTGCGCGAGTTGAGGGTGCTTAGTGGTAACGAGTCGGCTCTTGAGGTTGGGTGGTTACAGATAGGTTGGTTGAATTGATTGAATTGAAATTGTTGTACTTGGGCATGTTTAAAAAGGGAAGAATATGAATTTTGCATGGTCAAGCTTGATTGCCATAATTAATTATAGCCAAGGTAGAGTGTATGGTTAAAAGTTGAAGTGCTCCTCTATAGTTGAGATTTGTACGTAGTTGGGGTTTTGATAGTTCTATTGCTAGAGGACGAGCAAGAGTCTAAGTGTGGGGTGTTGATATTTAGCTTAAAGTATATATATTTATATGTATATCGCCTCATGTTTTACTCATGTTTCATGGAATTGGGATATAAAATGTGTTTATGTATATTAATTCGGGGTGTTTTTATGAGTAGGAATCATCCGGAAGCAATTGGGGGTGAAAGGTGCGAGATTAGAGCCAAAACGGACTAAAAAAGAAAATTTTGGATTTTCAGCGCCACAAGCAGCGGTCCACGCCACCTATGGCGCCCTTGGTAGAACATTCACTAAGCCAGCACCAAGGCCAACGTGGGAACTGGGCTGAACGGTGGTGATGGGAAAGTTATCCAAGTTTGCCCGGGACAAGGTTATTTCGGCCCTATACCTATCCAACGCGTATAAAAGCAAGACTAAGCTTATTTTTAGAAGGGAGACACCACTTTGAAGAGAAAATACACACGTGAAACATCCGGGAGCAAGGATATCTCAGATGTCTTCATTTTTTCTTAGTATTTTTAATTATCCAACACTTATGAATTTGTTTGATGCTATCATGAGTGGATAAAACCCATAATTCTGGGGTGATGATTTATCCATGAATATTGTTGCTTAATGTTGGCTTAACCTTGATTACAATTCACTAATATATGGTTATTTCTTCAATTTTGTGATTAATTGCTTAATTGTCTGGCCAACAGTTAGGTTCTATTTACTATCTATGCTATGCTTGAGAAAGTCATATTTAGATTAGAGAAGCATTAAAGAAAGCACGATTTTAACTCTGAGGAGGGGGCGAATTTGTGGTTAGGATATGAATATACCTATTCACTGTGCTTAATTAAATATCATAATCTTAATGCGTTCTTAATAGATTGATTTCATAGGAATATAGGCGTTAATCTATTTTGAATAGACGAGTAGTACTTCGGGAGAAGGGTACGAGAGTAATTATTCGATTAATTAGCAACCATGAGTGAATTGCGTGAAAAGGAGAGTTGACTAAAACACATTAAGATTGATGAATCGATCACAACCCTGAAATATTTGTCTCTACTGAATACGCAACAACCATTTCAATTCTTGATAATTTAGTTTCTATTTAGAATTATAGTTTAGTATAATCACACTCTTGAACTCGAAATTGACTCGATTGAATAACAATCTTGGTGAATTTAGTGGGTAGTTGATACAAGTCTCTGTGGGTTCGACACTCAACTTATCATTTTATTAATTGTACGACCACATATACTTGTGTGTGCGTTAGGGAGCAACAGAGAGCCCAGTCTAAGGTACTCCCATGAGAGCGGCACAAGCAACGACGAAGGTCGAAGACAGGAACTCAACGAAGTCGACAAACGAAGAGATATGGCTTATATAAGAACGATCACCCAAAAAAGGCAAGCAGAACATTATTATAACAAGAAAGCAAAGGTGAGGCCGCTCAAAATCGGAGACTACATACTAAAAGCTAAAAACCAAGCGAGAAAAGATACCAGAGAAGGTAAGCTGGAAACAGATTGGGACGGTCCGTAAAAAATCACAGCAAAAGCGAATAAAGAATCATTTCAGATAGAAACAATGGAAGGAAGGCTACTACCAAACAACTAGAATATCATCCACCTCAAGTACTTCAACTTCTAAAGGAAAGAGTGTCCCCAAGTCGTTCTCTTTTTTTCCTCGCTTGAGTTTTTTCCCAATTAGGTTTTCTCGAGGAGTTTTGTAACGAGTCGATGAAGGGAACACTCCAAGTCAAAGTACGCGAAGGTTAAGCCCTGGTTACTATTTCATTGCTCAACCTCTCACTACTCCCCACTAGATAGACTGAGACTGGGACTGGAACGCCATCCAACACCTAAAATTTGTAAATTTCTCCAAGTATGTAACAAATGCAACAATATCAGGGCAATAAACTTTACACTTACCAGTGCATCTCTCTTAAAGTTAGGTTATGTTCGACCTCGCTCGAACTAACACCTACCGGCCCTCATCCATAATCAAAGTTAGATTATGATTCGACCTCACTCAAACTAACACCTACCGGCCCTCAGCCATAGTTAAGTTTGTCTATGTTTGACCTCGCTCGAACTAACACCTACCGGCCCTAGACCATAATCAAAGTTAGGTTATGATTCGACCTCTCTCAAACTAACACATATCGACCCCCGTCCATAATCAAATTTAGGTTATGATTCGACCTCGCTCGAACTAACACCTACCGGTCCCCGGTCATAATCAAAGTTAGGTTATGATTCGACCTCGCTCGAACTAACACCTACCGGACCTCGGTCATAATTAAAGTTAGGTTATGATTCGACCTCTCTCGAACTAACACCTATTAGCCCCCGGCCATAATTAAAGTTAGGTTATGATTCGACCTCGCTCGAACTAACACCTACCCCCCCCCTTCCTCCATAATTAAAGTTAGGTTATGTTCATCCTTGCTCGAATTAACACCTAACGACCCTCAGCCATAATTAAATTTAGGTTATGTTCAACCATGCTCGAACTAAGACCTACCGGCCCTCGGCCAAAATTAAATTTAGGGTTATGTTCGACCTCACTCAAACTAACAACTATCGACCCTTGGCTATAACTAAACTCAGGATGTATTCCACCTCACTCGAACTAACATCTACCGGCCCTCGGCAACAACTATGTTCAAATATGCTCGGCCTCTCTCGAACAAGAAAAAGAAGATAAAACCATGCAAGTATATAACAACTAACCACAGAAAATGAAACAGATGCAGAAAACAATATGGGCGTTCCATTTCATACTTAAACTGTTTTTACAAAAGCTCGTGAAAACGCCTCCAAAAATACACAAGCTTACAACAAAATAAAAAAGAAGGAGAAAAACTACTATCGCCATCATCGGGCTTTTCAGCACCATCACCCTGACTGCCGATACCTGGGCCGTCTCAACCCCCCCTGTTCGTCATCACCATCGCCCTTAGGGAATGCAACATCATACCAGACGTTCTCTTTAAGTTGTTCCACGTCCCCATCCCTCTCATCATCACCAGTGTCAGGCATGGTGGGATCATATCCACAAGCGACCAGAGCCTCGCGGGCCTTAACACGAACGTCATCAAGGGCAGTGCAGAAATAGACCCCACCTTATACAAATCTCGAAACATGTCCAACTAAGCTTCAACATGAATCCATTCCTTGTACAGGTCCCAGGGAAGGTTTGGAAAATTTAAAGTGTGAGAGGAAGACGGTTGCACAAGCAGTTGAGCCTTTTCAGCCTCTAAGGCGTCCACCCGGTCCTGAAGGAGGGAGTTGACTTTTTCTATCTCTGCGATTTTCTCCTCCAATATATCTTCTTTTTCCTTCACCATATATTGGTCAATCTCCTGCTCGGTCCGGAGAGTCCTATTCGCCAACTATAACATCTCTAATTTTCTCCGAGCCTCCAAACGGGAAAACTACGCCTTCTCAAGCTCACTCTACTTCTCGACGACTTCTCTATGAAGAACCTCCATCTGTAGTCGGCACTCTTCCAACTACCTGTGCAGCTCGAACACTTGCGTCTGAAGGTCGCCACATTGAGCCTCTACGGCTCTACTAACTTCAAGTTTTTCCTTCTTACTTCTCAACGTCCCCTCAAGGATACTACACTTCTCAATGAATCTCACTGGTTCGTTATCGTTCTCTTTCAATTCATCACGAAGAGCCTACAAATTGTGGCCCTCGTCAAACCTCCTATGAAACTCCCAGTACTTGTCGCGGTACGCAAAATACTTGCATTGCATCTTCTCAAATATTTCCTTACGCTTCTCCTCCCTTCGGGCACTTTCAATCTCTAAAATCATGGTCTGAAGTCATAAAAAGAGAAAAAAAAAGAAGGAAAGAGAATGAGAACGCCCCCGCTAACAACGGCAAAGCACTAAACAAAAAAAACACAACAGACAGAAAAACGAAGCCCTAAAATACTCATCCTGAGATCAAGGCCCGCTATGCTCCTCGATAAGGTAACATCGTCCAGCTCTTTGAGGGTTTCGCCATCCACGTTGGAGTAAAGAGGGTCAAGGGCAGGGACTATGTTCTCCATATTCTTCAATAGATCACGATCCATAGAGATCACAATGGTCCTCATAGATCCCTCAAGCCTCACCTCGAGCTGGGTAAACCTTTCCTCCATCATCCTCAGGTCAGCAGCATCAATGCCTGAACCCATCTCGTAGGCGTCTTCGACGAAGCCTTTCTCTCTCAAATCGGCCGGTAAAGAAGTATCATCGGCTGGTTACGAAGTCGATGGCCCCTCTTGCCGCGAAGTGTCAGAAGCCCTGGTGGCCGGCCCTTTGTCTTACGTCATCGCAGAAGGGCGAGACATACCCTCATCTACCTTCACGGACCTCGAAATCTCATATATTGGCCCAACATCATTTTCGATGACAGTAGTCGTCGTCTCACAAAGCGTAAAGTCACCCATCACCGATTCAACGGCTCAGGCCACCCTTCCACCAACGTCCACCGATCTCCTCTTATGGGGCATCATGTCCCCATCACTTGGCAACGACTCCTCTTCCTCATCTATGAGACAATACAAGGGAGAAGTCGAAGCTTCCACTGCCGAAGTCTCCACAGACAAAGAAGTAATTAATGCGGAAGCAGCAGCGGACTGAATCGAGGAGTGAGCAAAATTAGTCGTGGTCAGAGAAGGGGCAGGAGCTGAAAAGGCAGCAGCTTTCCTCTTACGGAACGCAGGTGCGAGAGCTCTCGACCTCCTCGAGGACCCCTTAGCTAAAATTAATGGAAATGCGAAAGGATAAGAAAGTCAGTCAAAACAAACCACAAAATATAAAAAACTAACAGGACAAAGACGAAGTGACTTACTAGTCGAGAGGGGGAGCTGACCCAAACCTTTTGAAGAATCCCGGCCACTCATGAATACCGCGATGTGAGGGAGGAGCTGACCGACGCAACCAAAAATGTCCTCGACCAAAAGAGGAGGCGAGGACTTGGCTGCATAAGAAAATGATGAGAGGTCAGAATCCATAACTAAGCAAAATAAACCAAGTACCTACATGTTACACCCTATGTTACGTCGTAAGTCAATTGATGTAAGCTCAGAAATAAGATTATAGCTGGAAGCATATAAATTAAGTTAATCATGTTACCTTGGAGGTTACAAATATTTAAGATCATGAATAACGAGTACCAAGAGGTTTGGAAAGCTTAGAAGCTAAGCCAATTGAAGAAAGTAAGTTTCATTGAAAATCGACAAGTTTGGAATGTTATAACATGTACTTTGGGGTGAGACTAGGGTTCTTAACATGATAAGGAGGTTATTATATGAGTTATTTTAGTTTTATGATATTAATTTGCTACATTTTGAAGGCAAGCAAGTTGTGGAACAAAAGATGGCAAAGGTCATCACAAGTTACATTCGTAAATGTGCTGAAACTTAGGTGAAATGTAGATGAGCGTTTCTCCAAGATACTTGGAATTTTGGGGTGATATACCTACCAAATTGAATATCTAAAAGTCTAATTTATAACACATTTAACCATTTGCTGATACGGCATCGGAGTAGAAAGATACTCGCATTTTTGCGAGACTGCGCAAGCAGCTCCCACGGGACCCACAAAGTCGGTGTAAAATTTTAGGTTGTATTTAAGTCAATTATATGTCGTTTTA
The DNA here is from genome assembly GCA_005239525.1 of Nicotiana knightiana. NCBI lineage: Eukaryota > Viridiplantae > Streptophyta > Magnoliopsida > Solanales > Solanaceae > Nicotiana > Nicotiana knightiana. Next base: position 31,930 of record ML429077.1, on the reverse strand, counting down.
AATCATTTATCTCATCCAAAAAAGTTCCTAAACACTCCTAAATTCTCTCCAAGGGTTCCTCCATTATTCTAGGGTGAAAACCTAAGATATAAAACATGAACTCAACGCTAGAAATCTCGTGGTGCTTGCTAGATCGTAATTCTTCATCTTGTGGCTGTTTTGGAGGATTTTTCAAAGGTAAGTAACCTCAAATTTCGTGTTTTTCTTTATGGTTAAGCTAAGAATCGGTCCATCCGTCATATATATTACAGTTTCAAGGAAAAATACAAGGTTTTACATAGCAACTTTAACACAAAAGTTGATTGAAGAAGAGAATACAATTCCTATAGTATTGTAATGTGATTGAGGGTTGTTGTGAGCTACACCATCTGGGGATTTCAAGTTTTATCTACTGATTAAGGTAATTAAATCATGTTCTTGATTGTTCTTAATGTCAATCATGTGCTGGTTGAGTTGTTTGCGTGAAAATCTACAAGATAGTAATTGACATAGCATAAGGAATCGTTATCTTTTTTTGTTGGCTATGTTGAGGCTATATATATGGTTTGTTGTAGCTGAAAATTGTTATAAATAGTTTTATTATGTTGTGGTTGTTGTTGTTAATCTATCTATGTTCTAATTCAGTGGATTGAAGAAGATAACATGAAAAATAAGATGTTTACGATAAAGGTTAAGGTGCTAGACGTGTGGACTATATTTGAAGATTATGCTTATGATGTTTTGGGTTGAAAATGATATGGTAAGCATAAGTATGATTTTATATATGTTGTAGGAAGATTCATGGAAAAGGAATTAGATTCAAACCATATTTTGTTAATTGTAAATCGAGCTTGCCACTCAAAATGATTGTTGAACTAATCGAAGAGCTTATTGTGAATTATATTGCTGTTGTTTGGGATGTTTGGTGACTTTTGGTAACATATGGGATGTAGTAAAAATAGGTGAGATGCTGTCCATTTTCTTGTAGAGTATTGGTTTCCAAATATGAGAGTTACAACGCATATATGATGACGACGAAGTCGGTTTACTCATTGTAGACGTAAGAAGATCTTATTGAGCTTGCTTGACGATTGGATAGAAGATTTCAAAGGTATATTAAGGTACTTACTTCTTTCTTTTGGCATGATCTAAAATGAAATGAACATAAACGATACGCTATTTCATAACGGATCCACTCCTAGAAACTAAGGTTGTCCATGTTGTTCTTTCCTTATAAACTTTTTCTAACCATTTATGTATGATGCTTGAATTCTATTGCGATTTGTATTGATGGTATCATGTCCATAACGTTAATAGAAGGTACAAAGACCATACGTCACTCAGAAAGGTTTAGAACATGGTTACATGAGTCCAACAAGAATTATATATGTATCTACTTTACTCTACTGAGTCGCGTTATAGTCGGCCGGGTACGGTACATATTGTGAAACCACTGATCAATGGGGTTTTATCGATCTCCACGTGGCCGGGTATGATTATACTGAGCCTTATGATGGCTGGGTACGTTTTTACCGAGTCCTCTTCGAGGCTGGGTACGATATGATNCTCTGACTCAACTCTTCCACATCCACATTTAATCTCTTACCAACTGTCTTTGTAGATGTAGGTATCGTTTTATTACGAATAAAGTCGAATTTAGGAGTTTGAATTCTTACAACTGAGCTCTACCACACGATCTAGGGTAAGAAGAAAGAGTGACAGTTCTAAATTCCCTATAGCCTCCTGCTTATAACTGTGTTGCACAACACACCCATAAACAAGACTCTACTAGACACGGGTTGTATAATCCCTAGGACAGAACTGCTATGATACTAACTTTGACACCCATAAACAAGACTCTGCGACGGGCACCCTGTGCCTTACTCAACCGAGTACCAAAGTAACATATCTTTCTTATTATACTATCATGGGTAAATGAGCCAGAAAGGCCGTGAGATAAAAAGAATAAAACATAAGGGAATACTCAACATATGATGACCCAACATGATATACAAACTTATACATGTGACATACGAGCCTATAAGGCCGAAATGATCATTTGGACACTCAAAACATAGGCCGACAAGGCCATACAAGTATCCATATACAGGACATTTGTCTACAAGCCTCTAAGTATAGGTACCCACCATATCAATCAATACATGTCCAAATCATACTGACCAAATAGGCAACTCTAGAGCAAGTGGAGTACACCAACACCTTCCGCTGATGTGATAGCCTACTAGGAGGACCGTCAACCTATCTATCGGGACCTGCGGGCATGAAACGCAGCTTACCAGGCAAAAGAGACGTCTGTACAAATAAAGTGCTGAGTATGTAAGGTAAAAAGCATAAATATGAACAATAATGTAAAGAGAGATATAAGAGATACAACCTATAACATATGAGTGCCTTTGAGAGATACTTCCATATATATATATATATATATATATATATATGGAAGTATCTCTCAAAGGCACTCATATGTTATAGGTTGTATCTCTTATATCTCTCTTTACATTATTGTTCATATTTATGCTTTTTACCTTACATACTCAGCACTTTATTTGTACAGACGTCTCTTTTGCCTGGTAAGCTGCGTTTCATGCCCGCAGGTCCCGATAGATAGGTTGACGGTCCTCCTAGTAGGCTATCACATCAGCGGAAGGTGTTGGTGTACTCCACTTGCTCTAGAGTTGCCTATTTGGTCAGTATGATTTGGACATGTATTGATTGATATGGTGGGTACCTATACTTAGAGGCTTGTAGACAAATGTCCTGTATATGGATACTTGTATGGCCTTGTCGGCCTATGTTTTGAGTGTCCAAATGATCATTTCGGCCTTATAGGCTCGTATGTCACATGTATAAGTTTGTATATCATGTTGGGTCATCATATGTTGAGTATTCCCTTATGTTTTATTCTTTTTATCTCACGGCCTTTCTGGCTCATTTACCCATGATAGTATAATAAGAAAGATATGTTACTTTGGTACTCGGTTGAGTAAGGCACAGGGTGCCCGTCGCAGAGTCTTGTTTATGGGTGTCAAAGTTAGTATCATAGCAGTTCTGTCCTAGGGATTATACAACCCGTGTCTAGTAGAGTCTTGTTTATGGGTGTGTTGTGCAACACAGTTATAAGCAGGAGGCTATAGGGAATTTAGAACTGTCACTCTTTCTTCTTACCCTAGATCGTGTGGTAGAGCTCAGTTGTAAGAATTCAAACTCCTAAATTCGACTTTATTCGTAATAAAACGATACCTACATCTACAAAGACAGTTGGTAAGAGATTAAATGTGGATGTGGAAGAGTTGAGTCAGAGGAACTCGATTTTGCATCATGCTTATGATGAGTAAGTGTGAGATCTTCAGAAGATCATGTGTGTACTAAGACTTGTAAGCTTATTGATAAGGATCCCCAAGGCATGAATAACTATCCACCCATATGGTAAAAAGCAATAAGAGAATCGAAAGGTAGATACAAGTTTCAACAAATAAAAGCAGCAAGGTGAAGAAAGGTACGAGGTACCCAGTTAGTGAAGATTATCAGTTTTTAGAGTTCAGTCAAAGAAGTATAAGTATTCTGAGTTACCTTCAACAGTAACATAGGTATGTACAATTGGCCACATAAATCTTTAGTTGTGCCCTATGGGAGCTAACAGATATAGCTTAAGAGAAGAGTGGGATATCAGGATACATCTGGGGTTAGAGTAACCCACAATGGTGGTGCATGGATTGTTATCATTAGCTAGCATTTCTGAAGGATAGTGCAAGCGTGGTATCAGTTCTCCATATGAGACACCCAGATGGTGCACTCTAGAATAGTACAGTTAGACATGAATACTAGCATGTTCATAAAATTCAGAAGATAGGCACTGGAATCCTAGAAGGGATAAATATTTACCTTAGTATGATTCTCGTCCCTAGTAAAAAAAATAGAGAATGTTAAGCATCCCGAAGAGCCAGTGAGACGAAGCAAGGGGAGCTAAAAGTGAAAGAACATTTTGTTGAAGTTTTCAGAATAAAGTGATAGACAAAATATTAGCAGGAGAATAAGAATAGAGTAAATGAAGTATTAAGAGTAAGATGTGATAAATGGGTGATAACGGAAAATCAAAATATGACAGGATTACAGAGTCTATAGAAATTGAAGGAAAAGACAAGAGGTTACATGCCTTGAGACAATAAAAGCGTATAAGCCAAAAAGTCATATCCCCATTTCGAGAAATGAGTTGGTGACTCCAACGTGATTACCAGAAAGAAAAGTTAGACCCCTGGAGTAATAGAAATAAGTATGGGCTAGTGAACAAGATAAACTGAACATGAATTAGGGATCAGCAGATTTGATAATAGCCGGCATGATGTGAATTTTGAGAGATAGCATTACGACAGTAATAGAATGGACAACAAAAGAATAACCTTTAAAGCTCATTCAGGAAGACTCTTCCCTAAAGCAAGCACTGTGAGCATAGTTATGCTTAAGGTAATAAGTGTGCCAGTTACACTAGGTGTCACCCTTGTGCGTAAGGAATTCAGTTATCCCTGGTACAGAAGGGTTACCATAAAGCGAGTAAGGGTCATTAATGATGTGAAAAAATGCCAAAGATGAAGAGGTAAAACATCTATAGGTAGATCGTCGTAGTACTAAATCTTAGTACTCCCCTAAAAGGGGGAATATGGTGTGATATGGTATTAAGTCAAGGTTAAGTGGTTTAGGTAACTATGGAATGGTAAAGGAAGAATGTGGTAGAAAGGCGAAAGGAATGAGATTGCATTTATTCAGATCCTACAGATATGTCGTGACTCTAGAACATTATGCAAGAACGACGACGGGGAGAGGAAGTAAGGATTCTCGCACGGGATGTTATTGATAAATAAGTGCGAATAAACACTTGATACATAAGGAGACAACCAAAACTTGAGCTTAGAAGTAACCCTACGAGCACAAGGGCATGAAGTTATGTAACCAAGAATAATTATAGGTGAGTAAGAACACAAAAATTTCCTTCGGGTATACAATATAACAAGCTTTCAACTTTACAAGAGCCAGAAGGTCTCCCTAAGTACTACAACGAAAGACTAGCTGAGGAAATAAGGAAGAAGGTTTCCACCTAAGCATAGTGACCTAAAGAGGAAATGATCTTGTAACAACAGGCTCACTACAATATTGTATACACTCCATAAGAAAGTGGAACCTATCGTGGCTAATGAATGGGGGGGAAAATCAAAGGTGATGTTTGAGATCATATGAGGTACAGGAAATTATAGTATTCATGGGCAATAATACAAGCCAAGTATTCGTGCAACAAGTGGTAGAACGACCGGGAAAATTAATTGCTTACATTTAAAGATATTTGAGAAGGCACGAAAGGAAATCTATGGTGCTAGCAAGTTACAGGAAGGTTGTGAGTAGTATAAATAGATATGTGTAGGTCGCAAGGTAAAGTATGGTACAGTGACAAAGTTTTAGGTATATGAGAGTAAGGATAAGAAAAAGGTGAGTTAGAAGGTGACAAGAATAGGTAAAACCTCGGAATTAAGCCCATCAAACAAGAGAGCTAATGATTTCTGTATGTTATAAAAAGCTTAGTATAGCCTGAACGAACTCGGAGGTGTCTAAGACTAGGAGGAATTAGAATATATGAAATGTTGCACTCATAGTAGAATAAGGGTGTAATGGTGATAGATAAGAGGATGACGTTTAGGACTTGGATTGAGTAATGATTTTGAGAAAAGGTATTTAATGAATTGCACGGGATTAGAATACCCCCCGTAAGTTGAACCACATTGGGGTGCTATGAAATACGGTTATTGAAGTATAGTACCGTCCCTAGGTGGATCTGGAAAATCACTTCAAATGTCCCCCGATGCGACGTGTGCCCTAGTGACAATGTATTACGTAAGAGGTTTCAAGTTATTGGTGGTATATTATGGATCAACATTAAGGTGATCAACAATGGAAGGATGAAAGTTAAAAAGTATGACATGAGATTATGCCGTCATCATTAAGAAGAAATGTAATAAGGAAGCCTTAAAGGACTTAGACTTATGCATATAGGATAAGCAGTGACACCGTAACCTATAGTTGGGTTGCAAATCTCGGTAATAATAAAATAAAGTAAGTGTTATGGTATAATATAACCCATGTAGATGTAGTAAATCCATAAGGATAGATAATCGAGGCTATGAAACAAGATATATCAATAGTCTAAGTTCGACAAATTGTCGAGCGAAGAACTTCAGTACACCTATAGATGCCTAGAGGGACAAGTTGTCAAGTTATGTATATGCTCCCAAAGTGAGTATATGTTCCCAAAGTGAGGCCTAGAGATTGGCTAAAAGTTAGGGGAGGAAGGAAAGAAGAGTCTCATAGAACCACATACAAGGTCAGAATCATACAGGCTACATGAAAGAAGGTAGAAACAGTTACAAGATTGGAAGAATTTCGACCACAAGTCGTGGTGTGAGAAAGAGTCCTAAAGGAGGGAATGCTCTAGCCTTTGGATTTATTCTTCGAACAGATCCCTATATGGAAAAAGACAATATAAAAGTATTCATAAGAGCTATTGTTTAAGAGACAGATAAGTGCATCAGTCAACATTCGAGGACGAATGTTCCAAAGAGGGTAATGATGTTAGACCCCTTGGTACGTGAGAGTACGTTGTAAGTCAATTGATGTCAGCTCATGAATAAGATTATATTTGGAATCATATAAAGTAAGTTAATAATTTTACCTTGGAGGTTACAAATATTTAATATCATTAATAACGAGTACCAAGAGGATTGGAAAGCTTAGAAGCTAAACCAATTGAAGAAAATAAGTTTCGTCGAAAGTCGACAAGTTTGAAATGTTATAACATGTATCTTGGGGTGATACTAGGGTTATTAACATGATAAGTAGGATATGATATGATTTATTTTAGTCGTATGATAGTCATTTTATACGTTTTGAAGTCAAGCAAGTTGTGGAACAAAATTTGGCAAAGGTCATCACAAGTTACATTCATAAATGTGCTGAAAATTAGGTCAAATGTAGATGAGATTTCTCCAAATATACTTGGAATTATGGGGTGATATACCTAAAAAATTGAATATCTACGATTCTAGTTTCTAATTCATTTAACAGTTTGTTGATACCGCATTAGAGTAGAAAGTTATTCACATTTTTGTGAGACTGCGCAAGCAACTCCCATGGGACTCACAAAGTCGGTGTAAAATTTCAGCTTGTATTTAAGCCAATTATATGTCGTTATAACTCATTTTTCTCATCCACAACAGCTCGTAAACGCTCCTAAATTCTCTCCAAGGTATCCTCCGTGATTATAGGATGAAAACCCAAGATAAAAACATGAATCCAACGCTAGAAATCTCGTGGTGCTTGCTAGATCGTAGTTCTTCATCTTGTGGGTGTTTTGGGGGATTCTTCAAAGGTAAGTAACCTCATATTTAGTGTTTTTCTTTATGATTAAGCTAATAATCAGTCCCTCTATCATATATATTAGAGTTTCAAGGCGAAATACAAGTGTTTACACACCAACTTGAACACAAAAGTTTGATTCAAGAAGAGAATATAACTCCTATAGTATTGTGGTGTGATTGAGGGTTGTTGTGAGCTACACCAGCTGGGGATTTCAAGTTGTATCTAATTCTTAAGGTAAGTAAATCATGTTTTTGGTTGTTCTTAAGGTCAATCATGTGTTGGTTGAGTTGTTTGAGTGAAAATCTACAAGATAGTAATTGACATAGCATAAGGAATCGTTATCTTATTTTGTTGGCTGTGTTGAGGCTATATATATGGCTTGTTGTGGATGGAAATTATTATAAATAGTTTTATTATGTTGTGTCTTCTGTTTTTAAGCTTATCTATGTGCTAATTCATTGGATTTAAGAAAACATGAAAAATAAGATGTTGACAATAAAGGTTAAGGAGCTAGGCATATGGACTATATTTGAAGATTATGCTTATGATGTTTTGGATTGAAAACTATATGGTAAGCATAAGTATGATGTTATATATGTTGTAGTCAGACTCATGGAAAAGGAATTGGATTCAAACCATATTTTGTTAATCGTAAATCGAGCTTGCCGCTCAAAATGGTTGTTGAACTAATCGGAGAGCTTATTGTGAATTACATTGTTGTTGTTTGGTGAATTTTGGTAACATATGGGATTTAGTACAAATAGGGGAGGTGTTGTTCATTTTCTTTTAGAGTATTGGTTTCCAAATATGAGAGTTACAACGCATATATGATGACGACGAAGTCGGTTTACTCATTGCAGACGTAAGAAGATCATATTGAGCTTGCTTGAAAATTGGATAGAAGATTTCAAGGGTATGTTAAGGCACCTCCTTATTTCTTTTGGCATGATCTAAAATGAGATGAAGATAAATGATACGCTATTTCATAACGAATCTACTCCTAGCAACTAAGTGGTCCATGTTGTTCTTTCCTTATAAAATTTTTCTAAGCATGTATGTATGGTGATTGAATTATATTGAGTTTTATATTGATGGTATGTTGTCCATAACGTTAATAGAAGGTAAAAATACTATACGTCACTCTGAAAGGTTTAGAACATGGTTTCATGAGTCCAACATGCATTATATATGTATTTATTTTACTCTACCGAGCTACACTATAGTCTGCCGGGTACGGCACCTATTGTGCAACCACAGATCAGATGGGTTTTATCAAGCTCCACGTGGCCGGGTATGATTCTACCGAGCCTTATGATAGCCGCGTACGTTTTTACCTAGTCCTCTTCGAGGCCAGGTATGATATGATGATGATGATGCCCCCAGAGGCGTATGTTTTTAAAAGTTTATGTGTATGTGTATGTGTGTGTGTATATATATATATATATATATATATATATATATATATATATATATATATATACCATGCATTTCATGTTAGTATCCCTAAAAGCTAAAAGGCACTCAGATGCTATAGGTTGTATCTCTTATATTTCTCTTTACATTATTGTTCATATTTATGCTTTCTGCCTTACATACTCGGTACATTATTCGTATTGACGTCCTTTTTGCCTAGGGACGTTGCGTTTCATGCCCGTAGGTTCCGATAGATAGGTTGACGGTCCTCCTAGTAGGCTATCAACTCAAGGGAAGGTGTTGGTGCACTCCACTTGCTCCGGAGTTGCCTATTTGGTCAATATGATTTGGACATGTATTGATTGGTTTAGCGGGTCCTATCCCGACCTTTATGATGTTTATGTACTCTTACAGGCTTGTCGATAGATGTCATGTAAATGGATACTTGTATGGACTTGTCGGCCTATGTTTTAAATGTCCAAATGATCATTTTGGCCTTATAGGCCCAGCTGTATGTCACATGTATAAGTTTGTATATCATGTTGGGTCGTCATATGTCAGTATTCCCTTATGTTTTATTCTTGTTATCTCATGACGGCCTTTCTGGCTCATTTATCCATGATAGTATGATAAGAAAGATATGTTACGTTGGTACTCGGTTGAGCAAGGCACCGGGTGCCAGTCGTGGCCCTTCGGTTTGGGTCGTGACACTACATTCAAGGGATTTAGGAGCTTACGCATGCAATTCCAAGCTTCAGGGAAGTCGTCGGCGTTGGCTACCACGTCCTCAGTTCTAACGAAGAAAAATTTATGCCAGAACTGGCGGTTAGCCTTGTCATCCATCTTCACCACCAAGCATTTTCCTCATCGGTGTCAGAGATTCAGCATCATCCCCCTATAAAAATTGGGGGCGAACATGTGTATCAGGTGTCGAAGTGTGATCTCGACCCCGGCCAACTCCGTAAACTTGGTGAGCATCCGTATGAGCTTGTAAACATACTGCGCGAGTTGATCCGGGAAAACACCACAGAAGCGACAGAATTCCTCCGCCAACAAGAGGAGAGGAAGAGTGTAGCCTACGTGAAAGGGGTAGGCATCGAATGCGCAATAGTTAGGACGGTGGTATTGCACCGCATCCCACTCGGCAGGGATCAATTCGACATGATCATGAAGGTCATACTTTGAATTGAGATCTATAAATCAGCCTCTTTCATCGTCAACTTAAAGGTTTCAGGTTCGGCTTCAGGCGGGTTCGAGAAATCAGACCTTACATCGGGATTACGAGGAACTATTTCTTCTACAGTTGGGAAGCTTTCGTCCTCTACGACAGTGAAAATGTTCTCTATATGAGGAGGAAGAAGAATCGCCAGAGGGACCGGGTCACTTCCCTCCCTGGGCTTGGGCCCAGAAGGTATCTTAGACATATTTTCAACAAAAGAGAGGAAGGTATCAAATAGCATAGAATTAAAAATGATAAGGATTGTTAGAATAGAAAGAGAGGATGCAAAATATTGGAAGAAGAAGAAGATACAGGGTTTTGGCGCAAAGATTTCGTAAGGGTTGAAATTATACCCACGCACGCCTTTCTATAGGAATTCAATCATTGTAACCGAGAAATTGATCCATCATTACCAGGTCGAAGTAGCAGATTCAATCAAAAGACGCATGCGAAATGAAGCAACGCATCGGGAAAACGCGTCATAATGACGCATAACGTCACCTTGATTCATGGACAGCACAACTCCAGAGTTTTCAGCTCACAAAGGGCCACTTTTCCAGCTCGTCTCAATCTTCACGACCCGGTCAGTTTGTCCAATCGTTTCGCCGGCAATAAACGGAATCCGCTCATCAAGCCCGCCTGAGGCCAACCTTAATAAGCAGAGGGACTAACTGTATGGGTTAAGATCTTCCCTAGAAATTTAAGATAAGATAACACTAAAGAAAGAATCCTCGAGTTGTCACCAGTCAAGGTCGACCAGGAAGCAGCGAGACTCGTGATCGAGATGTCAACAATGGTCGAGGTCGAGCATCGTTGATGAAGCTATAATGACTAGTTTTCAAAATAGGATATTAAATAAAATATTCTAATGGATATTCTCTGCACTTGTACTATTAGGATTTACTAGAAAAATATCTCATATAAATAGACGAAGAGACAATGATAGGGGCATGTGACATTCATTTTGTAAGAATAATCTTTTGACAAAAGATTTTCTCTCTCTTACTAAGATACAAAAACTACCTTTTCATCAAGATTCTAGTTCATATTATTCCATACTTTTCCATCAGATCCGAGAATAGTTCGAACATTCTAGGATTTGTCTGTCACTCATTATTTTCAGGAGGAACAACCATCTAGTTCATCATTTATTAGGTGAATCACTCCTCCTATTTACTTAAATGTAATTTATTGTTATTCATTGTTATTCAATGTTATATTATTGCTCACACTTTTTGGAATAATTATTGTGCGATGTTGTCTTTCTTCTATTTGACGCTAGTCACATTTTCAAACTTCAGATTTAGAAATATTATTGTTAACTAGGTTTAATCCATTATCACATAAATTTAATTATTTGAACCAAGAGTTATAGTTTTTGGTCAAACACTTATGGCAAATTGCAATGAGTTCCTGTGTATAGCATTACTTGGATGTTATGCAATTAGATTTAGTGCGCATTTGGACATAAGAATTGTGAAATTCCAAAATAAAATTGAAATTTTTTTTCAAGTGAAAATGGTATTTGAAAATTAGAGTTGTGTTTGGACATGAATATAATTTAAATTTTGTGAATGATCTAAGTGAAAATTTTGAAAAACAGCTTTTTGGAGCTTTGCAAATTTTTGAAAATTTCAAAATTCATCTTCAAGTGAAAATTGAAAATTTTATGTCCAAACACCGATTTCGAAAAAAGTGAAAATTTTTCAAAAAAAAAAATTAAAAATTTCTTATGTCCAAATGGGCTCTTAAAGTAGCTAGTTCCTTTGTATTTGTAGAATATTTTGGCTAAGTTTTGTCCTTGATAGAAAAATTTGGCCGACATCGAGCGCACTGCGTAACCTCCCTTGTATAATAGTCTGCAAACTACACAGGTGATGTAAACCGCACAAGGCAAGCCCTGTGCGACAGGCTCAACCCAGAAGGCATTGAGGGGGGAATCGATCCTAAGTCATCGGTATGAATGACCACCCTCCAAATCACATAAGAAACCCTGAAGGGTTCTATTTAGGGATTTTTACATTTCTATACACTATTTGAAACTTTATTACCCTCCCTACTCAAATTTCAATCTAATTACATAGGCATATACAATTTATCNTTCTCTCTCCATACCCCCAAGATTCTGTACTATCTCCCTCCATTAACGCCCTCTTCCATTTTTATTCAAAAATCTTTATAATCTTTCTCAATTTTTCTGAATTCTCGCTCTAAATCCTACAAAAATAATAGCTACTTGTTCGTTGTGGCATTAGTGACTGTTATGAAAACTCTCATGATTACTGTTGTTGGCTAGTTCCTTGTTTTGGAATGTGTCAATCTCTTTGGCTCTGTTACAAGGCCCCATTTGAACAATGTAAATTTCGATCTCATGTTCTTCATTCTTGAAAGAAAACAAAAGTTTATATTCTGTCCACCGACCAGAACAATGTAAGTTTCGATCTCATGTTCTTCATTCTTGAAAGAAAACAAAAGTTTATATTTTATCCACCGACTAGAACAATGTAAGTTTCGATCTCATGTTCTTCATTCTTGAAAGAAAACAAAAGTTTATATTCTGTCCACCGACCAGCAATTTCTATGCACATATATATAAATTCATTCTTCATTCACCATCACAATTGTTTGCGAGTTGGTAAAAAGTCAGAAATTGGACAAAGAATAAAGAGTGCTCAAATGGTGTTTTGAAGGTGTTTGACTCTCCACCATTGGCATCCATTAAAAAGCTTTGAAGCTTTGAATTCGACTTTTGGTTTTCAAAAATCATGATTTGTTTGGATTGGGAATATTGTTGCAAACAATTGGGAATATTGTTTGGAGTTTATATCTCAATTTTGAGGGTGTTTGGTGAAGATCAGACTTAATTTAGGCTGAATTTCAGTTTGAAACTCGAAGAAGAAGAAGAATAAGAAGAAGAAGAAGAAGAAGAAGAAGAAGACTAATAATAATAATAATAATAATAAGAAGAAGAAGAAGAAGAAGAAGAAGACATGACATGACATACAATATACTTACGAAATTGTAGTAAAGTTGAAGCATAATTGTATGTAAATTGTATTCTGTTGTAGTTATATATATTTTGTATTTAAATGTTGTATGAAAGTTGAACAATAGTTGTATAATGTATGAATTGTTGTTGAAATGACCCAACCGGTCGTTCCGAGAGTTTAGCCATGTATTTCCTATTTCTACTTCATTCTTGTATGATTTAGCTCTTTTGTGTTGCGTTGGGTCGATTGGTTCGGGTTCGGAGTGGTTGTGGTGAGAAATGAGACACTTAGTCTCTTAGGTTGGTGATTTTGTTGGAAAAGTCAACTAGAAGTTGACTTATAGGTAAATGATCTCGGAATGTGGTTTTTGTGGCTCGGATAGCTTCATTAGGTGATTCGGAACTTAAGAGTGTGTCTGGAATGTCATTCCGAGGTCCGGTGTAGGATTAGGCTTGAATTGGCGAAATTGGATTTTTGGCGATTTTCGGTCGGCAGTGGAAAATTATCTATCGAGGTCAGAATGGGATTCCGAAAGTTGGAACAGGTCTGTACTGTCATTTAGGATATGTGTGCAAATTTTCAGGTCATTCAGACGTGGTTTGGGTGGTTTCAGCGTCGTTTGCGAATTTCGGAAGTTTAGAAATCCTTAGGCTTGAATTTGGATTTGATTTGGTGTTTTGATGTTATTTTTAGTGTTCCGAGGGTTTGACTAGGTTGGTATATTGATATGTGACTTGTTGGTACTTTTGGTTGGGTCCCCGAGGGGCTCGGGATTGATTTCGGACGATTTCGGAAAGATGAAAGTTGGAGAAAATGCAGCAAATGGCTGCTGGCGCAAGCCTTCTAGTGTGGCCGCACCTGCGGACGGGGAGCCGCAGATGCGAAGGCACAGGTGCGGAAGACTTGCGCAGATGCGGAAAAGTGGAACCTGGCTTGGGAGCGCAGGTGCGGAAGTTGGATCGCACCTGCGGGCCCGCAGGTTCGTGTTAAGGACCGTAGATGCGGAAATTTGGCTTAAGTGAAAATCCGCACCTGCGAGGAATTTTTCGCAAGTGCGGCAACGCAGGTGCGGGCATGGGGTCGCAGGTGCGAGATTTCTAGGCAGAACCTATATAAGGTTGCCTTCGCAAATTTTCACTCATTTCTCCACCATTTTTGTTGGATTTTGGAGCTTTGAGCTGGGATTTCAAGGGGTAATCAAGTATATTCAATGAGGTAAGCTACATGGACCTTGTATCTTGTTTTTATGATGATTATTCCATTGTTTAATCATGTTTTAGTGGGAAAATTTGGGAGATTAGGGCTTGAAATTTGAAAGTATAAATTTGGGATTTGAGGGACCATTTGAGGTCCGATTTTGATGTATTTGGTATGCATGAACTCGTGAGAGCGTAAGGATTCTAGTTTTGTGATTTTTATCAGAATCTGAGACGTGGGACCGGGGGTTGAGTTTGGCCAATTTTGGAATTTTATGTAAATTGGATATTTTCGAGTGGGCTTCGTCCCTTTAGCATATTTTGATGATATGAATCTGTTTTGAATAGATTCGGAGCGCGTTGAGTCCGAGTCGGGCAAAGGCATCACAGTGTAGTTTTTCATCCGGTTTGAGGTAAGTAACGATTGTAAATCTATACCTGAGGGTATGAAACCCCCGTATTTCGTATTGATTTGATAAATGAGGTGATGCACATGCTATGTGACGGGCGTGTGGGCGTGCACCGGTAGGGATTGTGACTTGGTCCATCCCGTAGCGGCTATTAAGTCGTGTATTTGATTCGAAATCATATGATATTTTGTATTTTAGAGACTTATACTATATCTTGGGCTGTATGCCATGTTTGGGGCCTTGTGCCGACCTATTTTGGACCCACATGGGTGTTTTTACTACTATTCTCACATTGTTTAAAAAATATATATAATCTCAGTCATAATTTATACTTGTTTACTGATTATTCCTATTTATCACCCTGTTTTCAAACAAATGAAAGATATTTTGGGCTGAGTCCCCGTGATTTGTGGTGAGTTGCCCGAGTGGCTTGTGAGGTTGATGATTGAGCGAGGCCGAGAGCCGGATTGTGAGGATAGTGATGGATCGGGCTGCACGCCGCAGCATTATATATATATATATATTGGATCGGGCTGCACGCTGCATCGGTATATATTGGATCGGGTTGCACGCCGCAGCGGTATATATATTGGATCGAGCTGCAAGACGCAACGGTATATATAATGGATCGGGCTGCACGCTGCAATGATATAGCGCTTGGGCTGAAAGAGCCCCTCCGGAGTCTGTACACCCCCAGTGAGCGCAGTCGACTATATATGGATCGGGTTGCACGCCGCAGCGGTTATTATATTTTATATGGTACCTATTGAGCGTGAGTGCTGAGTATGAATGCTGCTTGACAAGAGATGAGTCACGAGTGACTAAGAGGCTTGCCCGAGAGGCTTTATTTGTGAGTGACACTGTGCTCGAGGCGCTTACTTGCTATGAAACCACTATTTTCACTCTTATTTATATTTTGCCTCTAAACGATAAATGTTGAACCAATGTTTTATATGAAATTTGAAAAGGGAAACTAGAGTTATGAAACTTTCGGGACGTAGATCCCTGACTTGATTATTGATTTCCACTGATGTTTACTATATGAATTTACATGATTTTAAAAGCTCGTCATTGCACTTAAGTCCTTATTTATATTTGTTACTAACTGAGTTGGTGTACTCATGTTACTCCCTGCACCTTGTGTGCAGATCCAGGTGCCCGGATCGAGTGAGATTCGATTCTTCATCAGTGGAGTAGTTGTCAGAGATTGTGAGGTAGCTGCACGGCGTTCGCAGCCCCGCCCTTCTCCTTCTCATTTTGTCATTATTTACATTTTTCCTAGACTTGATGTATTAAGGAAATCGTGTCAGATTTTGTGTTCCATTTAGTTGCTCATGACTGTTGGCTCCGGGTTTTGGGGATTTTTGTTCAAATGTTTTCATTTCTTACCCGCATTTGTGAAATATTTAAACGTGTAAGATTTTGATAAAATTGCGTTATTTTTCTAAATGGAAAGTACCTTGTATTATGTTCAGTAAATTGGCTAGCCTAGTACCACGATAGGCGCCATCACGGCCAGTGTAGATTTGGGGTCGTGACAAGTTGGTATCAGAGCCTAGGTTAATAGGACTCACCGGTCATGAGCAGGTTCAGTAGAGTCTTGCGGATCGATACGGAAATGTATGTACTTATCTTCGAGAGGATGCAGAACCCTTAGGAAAAATCTCACATTTCTTGAATTCCTATCGTGCGAATCTATTGATTCTGGCAACTAAACTTCTATTATTTCATTCTCTCACAGATGGTGAGGACACGCGCTACCGGGCAGGGCGATTAGCCACCAGTAGAACCCATGAGGGGTCGAGGCCGTGGTAGAGGTAGAGGAGCAGCCTGCATAACTGTCGAGGCGGTACCCATAGACCAGACTATTGTTCCAGATCAGGTCCCAGCCACAGATGCTCCAGTGGGACCAGCTTAGGCACCAGCTGTGCCTATTGTTATTCCGGGTCTTCAGGAAACCTTGGCCTAGATTCTGACTGCATGCACCAGTCTTGCTCAGGCAGTTGTTATTGCTACTTCAGTTGCTACTTCTCAGGCTGGGAGAGATACTCAGACTCCAGCTGCCCGTACACTTGAGCAGGTTATTCAGGGGATTCAGACCCCGGAGGCAGTTCCAGCTCTTTCCATCTATGGCTAACGACGAGCAGCGCAGGTTGGAGAGATTTGAGAGGCTTCGACCTTTGATTTTCAGTGGTGCTGAGGGCGAGGATGCCCAGGGTTTCTTAGACAAGTGTCAGAGCATGCTTCGTACGGCAGGGATATTGGAGACCAGTGGGGTCTCGTTTACTAACTTCCAGTTCTCAGGAGCTGCATTTACTTGGTGGGAGGCTTATGAGAGGCGTAGGCCCGTTGGTGCAGCGCCCCCTTCTTGGGAGTAGTTTTCCACTCTTATTTTAGAGAAGTATGTTCCACAGTCCCGCATAGAGGAGCTGTTCAGGCAGTTTGAGCAGCTGCGACAGGGTGAGATGACGGTGTCACAGTACGAGATGAGGTTTTCTGAGCTTACCCGTCATGCTATTTGGTTAGTCCCTATAGAGAGAGATGGGATCAGGAGATTTGTGGATGGCCTCTCGTATCAGCTCCGTATTCTTATGATTAGAGAGAGTATCAGGTGCTACTTTTGAGAATGTTGTTGATATTACCCGAGATATTGAGTCGGTTCGTCGCCAGGAGCGAGATGAGAGGGAGGCCAAGAGGCCTCAAGGGTCTGGTAGTTTTGGTGGTGTCACTTTAGGGGCAATTCCAGCACGGCAGGGGTCGTCCATTCAGGCAGGCTTGGTCGGGCCGCTCAGGTTATCGTGGGGGATCCGCTAGTCATGGTCCTCACAGTTCTCATTAGGGGCACCCATCATTTAGTGCTCTTCCAGCCCAGAGTTCATCTCGAGCACCATCAGTTCAGGGCTCATCTATGCCTGATTCTTCCAGAGGTTATTCTGGTGCTAGGGGTTCCCTTTAGTCCTCGTCTCCAGAACCGGGGAGTTGTTACGAGTGTGGAGAGTTTGGGCATATGAGGAGGCAGTGTCCTTTTTTTCTTGGGGGTTCATCTCAGCAGAGGGGTCAGCCCTCGACATCAGCTCCAATTACATCACCACCCGACCAGGCAGCGAGGGTGGGGGTTAGGCAGCTAGAGGCCGCCCTAGGGGGGAGGTCGATCTGGTGGAGGTTATGCCCATTTTTATGCACTTCCAGCCAGACCAGATGCAGTGATTGCAGGTATTGTTTCAGTTTTTCACCAAGATGTTTCGGTCTTATTTGATCCTGGTTCCACGTATTCTTATGTTTCATCATATTTTTCCTACTTTCTGTATATGCCCCACGAGTCCTTAGTCACATATGTTCATGTGTTGACTCCGGTGGGCGATACTATTATTGTGGACCGAGTGTATCAGTCGTGTGTGATATCTATTGGCGGTCTGGAGACCCGAGTGGATATACTATTGCTTAGCATAGTTGACTTTGATGTGATATTGGGCATGGATTGGCTATCTGCGTGTCATGTTGTTCTTGATTGTCATGTTAAGACTGTGACCTTAGCAATGTGGGGATGTCCGAGAGTCGAGCTGAGAGGTTCTATTGATTATGTGCCTAGTAGGGTGATTTCATACCTGAAGGCTCAGCGTATGGTAGAGAAAGGATGCCTGTCTTATTTGACTTTTGTGAGGGATGTCAGTGCTGAGACTCCCACTGTCGATTCTGTTCCTGTAGTCCGTGAGTATCCGGACGTGTTTCCTGCTGATTTGTCGGGCATGCCGTCCGATAGGGATATTGATTTTGGCATTGAGCTGGTGCCGGGCACTCAGCCTATTTCTATTCCACTGTATCGTATGGCACCAGCGGAGTTGAAGTAATTGAAGGAACAACTTCAGGAACTTCTAGAAAGGGGGTTCATCCGGCCTAGTGTGTCACCTTGGGTGCACCGGTGTTGTTCGTGAAGAAGAAGGATGGTTCCATGAGAATGTGTATTGATTATAGGCAGCTGAACAAGGTTACATCCAAGAATAAGTATCCTTTGCCTCGCATTGATGATTACTTTGACTAGCTTCAGGGAGCTAGGGTTTTCTCTAACATTGACTTGAGATCCGGGTACCATCAGCTGAAGATTCGAGATTCAAATGTTTCCAAGACGGCTTTAAGGACCTGTTATGGCCACTATGAGTTCTTGGTGATGTCTTTTGGGCTGACCAATGCCCTAGCAGCGTTCATGCATTTGATGAATAGCATATTTTAGCCGTATTTGGATTCCTTTGTTATTGTGTTCATTGATGACATCCTGGTGTATTCTCGTAGCCAGGAGGAGCATGCTCAGCATTTGAGGGTTGTATTGCAGAGATTGAAGGAGGAGGAGCTTTATGCAATGTTCTCAAAGTGTGAGTTCTGGCTTGGCTCGGTAGTTTTTTGGGGCACGTGGTGTCCAGTGAGGGTATTCAGGTTGATCCGAAGAAGATAGAGGCGGTGCAGAATTGGCCCAGACCGTCCTCAGTTACAGAGATTAGGAGCTTCCTTGATTTGGCGGGATATTACCGCTGCTTTGTGGAGGGGTTTTCTTCTATTGCTTCACCCTTGACCAAGTTGACTCAAAAGGGTGCTCTATTCAGGTAGTCAGACGAGCGTGAGGAGAGATTCCAGAAGCTCAAGACGGATTTGACCTCAGCTCCAGTGTTAGTATTGACATCATCTTCAGGTTCTTATATCGTGTATTGTGATGCCTCGAGGATAGGCATTGGTTGTTTTTTGATGCAGGAGGGTAGGGTGATTGCCTACGCCTCACGCCAGTTGAAGACATGCGAAAAATTACCCGGTGCATGATCTCGAGCTAGCAGCCATTGTTTACGCCTTGAAGACTTGGCGTCATTATTTGTACGGGGTTCATTGTGAGGTTTTTACTGATCACCGTATCCTGCAGCACTTGTTTAAGAAGAAGGATCTGAATTTGCATCAGAGGAGATGGTTGGAGCTTCTCAAGGACTATGATATCACTACTCTATACCATCCGCGGAAGGCCAATGTAGTGGCCGATGCCTTGAGTTGCAGAGCAGAGAGCTTGGGGAGTCTAGCATATCTTCCACCAGCTGAGAGACCATTAGCACTTGATGTTCAGGCCTTAGCGGGCCAGTTGGTGAGGTTGGATCTATCGGAGTCCCGCCAGGTATTAGCTGGTGTAGCCTCCAGGTCTTCTCTTTACGATCGTATCAGAGAGCGCCAGTATGATGACCCACACTTGCTCATTCTTCAGGATAGGGTACGGCGAGGTGATGCCAAGGATATATCTATTGGAGATAATGGTCTTATGAGGATGCAGGGTCGGATATGTGTGCCTAATGTAGATGGGCTTCGGGAGTTGATTCTTGAGGAGGCCCACAGCTCGCGGTATTCCATCCATCTGGGTGCCGCGAAGATGTATCAGGATCTGAGGCAGCATTATTGGTGGAGGCGGATGAAGAAGGATATTTTTGGATTTGTGGCTCGGTGTCTCAACTGTCAGCAGGTCAAGTACGAGCGCTAGAGACCCAGGGATTGCATCAGAGTTTGGTTATTCCTGAGTGGAAGTGGGAGCGGATCACCATGGACTTTGTAGTCGGGCTCCCACGGACTTTAAGGAGGTTTGATGTTATATAGGTTATTATGGATCGGCTGACTAAGTCCGCTCACTTCATTTCTGTTGGTACTACTTATTCTTCGGAGCGGTTAGCTGAGATTTATATCAGGGAGATTGTTCGGTTGCATGGCGTTCCGATTTCCATCATCTCAAACAGAGGTACTCAGTTCACGTCGCAGTTCTGGAGGTCCGTGCAGAGAGAGTTGGGTACTCAGGTTGAGTTGAGCACGACTTTTCACCCTCAGACGGACGGGCAGTCTGAGCGCACAATTCAAATACTAGAGGACATGTTGCGCGCTTGTGTTATTGACTTTGGGGGTTCATGGGACCAATTTCTGCCACTCGCGGAGTTTGCATATAATAATAGTTATCAGTCGAGTATTCGAATGGATCCGTATGAGGCTTTGTATGGGAGGAGGTGTAGATCTCTGGTTGGTTGGTTGGTTTGAGTCGGGTGAGGCCAGACTCTTGGGTACGGATTTGATACAGGATGCTTTAGATAAGGTGAAGTTGATTCAGGAGCGGCTTCGCACGGCGCAGTCGAGGCAGAAGAGTTATGTGGACCGAAAGGTCCGGGATGTATCTTTCATGGCTGGGGAGAAGGTCCTGCTGAAGGTGTCACCCATGAAGGGTGTTATGCGATTTGGGAAGAGGGGCAAGTTGAGTCCTCGGTTCATTGGGCCTTTTGAGGTGCTTCTGAGGGTTGGAGAGGTGGTTTATAGACTTGCCTTGCCTTGCCACCTGCTTGTCAAACGTGCATCCAGCATTTCATGTTTCCATGCTTCGGAGGTATATTGGTGACCCGTTTCATGTTTTGGACTTCAACACGGTTCAGCTAGAGGGTGATATGTCTTATGAGGTAGAGCCAGTAGCCATTTTGGGTCGTCAGGTCAGAAGGTTGAGGTTTAAGGATATAGCTTTAGTGAAAGTGCAGTTGAGAGGGCAGCTGGTGGAGGAGGCCACCTGGGAGACCGAGCGGGAGATGCGGAGCAGATACCTCGACCTATTTGAGACTCCAGGTATGTTTCTAGACCCGTTCGAAGACGAACGTTTGTTTAAGAGGGGGAGAATGTAACGACTCAACCGGTCGTTCTGAGAGTTTAGCCCTGTATTTCCTATTTCTGCTTCATTCTTGTATGGTTCGACTCATTTGTGTTGTGTTGGGTCGATTGGTTCGGGTTCGGAGTGGTTGTGGTGGGAAATGAGACACTTAGTCTCTTAGGTTGGTGATTTAGTTGGAAAAGTCAACCGGAAGTTGACTTATAGGTAAATGATCTCGGAATGTGGTTTTTGTGGCTCGGATAGCTTCATTAGGTGATTCGGGACTTAGGAGTGTGTTCGAAATGTCATTCGTAGGTCCGGAGTAGGATTAGACTTGAATTGGCGAAATTGAACTTTTTGGCGATTTTCGGTCAGCAGTGGAAAAATTAGCAATCGGAGTCGGAATGGGATTCCGAAAGTTGGAATAGGTATGCAGTGTCATTTAGTATGTGTGTGCAAATTTTCAGGTGATAGGGAGAAACCTAGCAAACACACGGTCATGACAGACATTCCACATGAAGCTCTCATGGTGAATTCTCTAGACTGGTTGCAAGTATTAAAAATGAAGGCTCAAAACCTGAGATTAGAAGTGGCCAACTCTTAGTAGGTAGACGACTCTGGTTTTGGATGTTGTCAAGGCTTCGATCGACAAAGGTTTTGAAACTGTGGAGATTGTAAATTGATTGTTGCTAGTCACAGAAATTGGATACTTGTATAAATTGGTGCTACGCTTTAAACTGCAGTATATCTGCTTTGGTTTGCATATGTTATCGTATGCAATTATGGTGGTAGATGTATTTCGATTTGTGGTTTCTGTGATGTATTTTTGGTTTTCTGCTACGTTATGGATCCTGAACTTACAGTTACAAGTTCAAAAGTTAAGGACAATAGGTCCTGAACTTAGGCTAAGAAGCCCAAAAGTTAAGGACAATAGGTCCTGAACTTAGACTAACAAGCTCAAAAGTTAAGGACAATAGGTCCTGAACTTAGACTAACAAGCTCAAAAGTTAAGGACACTCGGTCCTGAACTTACAGTTACAAGTTCAAAAGTTAAGGACACTTGGTCCTGAACTTAGACTAACAAGCTCAAAAGTTAAGGACAATAGGTCCTGAACTTAGACTTACAAGTTCAAAATTTAAGGACAAGTAGTCCTTAACTTAGAGTTACAAGCACAGAAATTAAGGACATGTGGTCCTGAACTTCAAGTTCCAAGTTCAGAAGTTTAGGACATGTAGTCCTGAAGCCCTGAACTTAGAGTACCAGACATGTAGTCCTGAAGTCCTGAACTTAAGTTCAAAAGTTAAGAACATGTAGTCCTAAAGTCCTGAACTTAAGTTCAAAAGTTAAGGACATGTAGTTCTGAAGTTAAGTTCAAAAGTTAAGGACATGTAGTCCTGAAGTTAAGTTCAAAAGTTAAGGACATAAGCAGAAGGGTATTTTCGTCCAGGCAGATAAAGTTTATTAAAGCAATAGCTAAAGACTAAAGATATTTTAAACAGTAACTTAAAAATAAATGTATATGTTATTAGTGGTTAATCGTGCACTTCCGTCCATTGGAGTGTAAACCCGAGAACGGCCTTGGTTTGACTAATTTTCGAAACCTCACCCATGATTCATGTATATCCCGAAAAAAATATTCAAACGCTCCATGTAGCGCGTGTTGATATCCTTTGCCCAACGTTCACCGCTTTCAACATCCTCTGTATAAAAGGAGTTGGGAGTATTATAGCTCAAGAAAAGTTTCAAATCTATAAAAGCCAAAACCTCTTCTCTACATCCCCCGCAATTTCAAAACCCTAAGCTTAACCTTAGTCCCTAAATACCCGATCAAACAATCAAATCACTAGAACTCTGTAGAACAGATTTAATTAAAAATATTGCAGTTTTAAACGATGTCTGCAATTGTTTGCGGCAAGAGATCATATTTTGAAGAATTACAATCACCGTCGCCGACGTCAGCGTCGCCGCCGGTTTCAAAGAGGCTTCGTTGTTCTTCCTTCACCACCTCTCCGGTTCACTTCTCTCCACCGTCCCCGCTGCCGTCTCTCTTCAATCAGCTGAGAGCTTTATTTCCTGATATGGACAATCAGGTTTGTCTTTTTTCTTTTATCTTGATGTATATAATTTTGCTTGGGTGTATAATGGTTCCGATATTTGTTTAATCGTAGTAGTAGAGTATACTAATATTGTTTATTACTCTTTGTTTTTATTTTGTCTATAAAAATGCAAATTGACAGTATTTGAATGAGACTGCTCCAAGTGGAAGCCGAACGAATATTGAGGTTTTAATGTACTCCTTACCAGCTAGGTTCGGATTCAGACAGTGTGCTTGGTTATGTAAATTTCTTTTCAAAAGTAACTTCTTTTTTAATTGTACGTCTCTTTGAGTGGCAAGAGTCACAGCTAATGAAAGCGGTTCAATTGAATTGGTGTAGATAGGTCAAAAGATAATCTTTTTTTGTGTGTGTGTATATATATAAAAGGTTTTAAATCCCCTTGATATAAGGAGTTTCCATTGTAGTGGCAAAGGTAGTTCAAGTGTAACTTTAGGTCTCATGTCTGAATTCTTTGAATCCCCTTGTTAAAATTCCTGGATCTGCCACTCTTGATATGACCGCTGTTTTCGAGGAACAATGTTAAACATGAAACCATAGATTATGTTATTCAGTATTTTCACCTAACTTTATTGCTTACCAAAAGAAAAAAAGATAATTCTCTTTTTGTCAAGTATTCCGCTCCTTCTGATGCTTTAAAATGCAGTTTTAACATGCTTTTCCTATGAGTTCGAAATGCGTTTTTTTAAAAAGGTTCCCACAAAATTTCTTGGTGGTCTGACTTATTTACTTGGTCATTTAAAAAACCTTGTACTTTGGCTTTTGTCTAATGAGTCACCAGGTACTTATTTTGTATTCACTCTTCAGCTACTTGAGAAAGCATTGGAAGAATCTGACAATGACGTGGATGCTGCTATTAGGAGCCTGCATGAGCTTCGCCTTGGATATGCAGATGGAAAATCGGACACAAAAGCTGATGGAGAGATGGAAAATGGTAAGTGAATATCAAAATCCCATCATATGTTCAAAAGATTTGTTTGTTTATCATATACTTGGTGTAGCTCAGAGGGATGAATCCTAATTATGTGAAGTTGGAATATGTTTATATATAGACTCACACATACACACGATAATGTATACCTTTCTCGGCTTTTTGGCTAAGATCAAGTATATATCCACCCTACTGTTATCAATTAACTCATCAGTTACACAATGTTGCAAAATTGTCCTGGGAGAAATACAACTTATCTTCCTTGACAGAAATAATGTGCCATTATTAATGAATGAAAAGATGTATCTACAGTTGGTTAATATATCAGTGGCATGCATGGATGGTTTCTGGTCATATTTATTAAG
>MDKJ01072678.1:0-14418 GCA_005239525.1 Nicotiana knightiana | reverse complement strand
CCCAGATTTATATTTGGAACGCCCGTTTAGTCTTTATAGAAGACATAGTTGAGCGTGATCAAACTAAGTATGACGGGACAACCGACCCACGCGACCATGTAACTGCTTTTACCACTGGAGTGAAGGGCAACGACTTAATTAAACAAGAAATTGAGTCGGTCCTAGTTAAAAAATTTGGAGAAAAACTTACCAAAGGGGCGCTAACTTGGTATTCTCTTCTCCCTGAAAACTCTATTGATTCTTTTGCTGAGCTTGCAGATTCTTTCATAAAGGCACACTCTGGTGCACAAAAAGTTGAGAAAAGGATGGAGGACATCTTTAAAATAAAATAAGGAGACACAAAATTACTTCGTGAATTTGTAGACAGGTTTCAACGAGAAAGAATGCAACTACCAAGGGTGCCTGATAATTGGGCAGCCATTGCATTCGCAAGTAATCTAAATCACAAAAGCTCAGAAGTCACGAGAAGACTCAAGGAAACTTGAGAGAATTCCCAGCTACAACGTGGAATGATGTTTATAACAGGTATAGTACTAAACTTCGAATAAAAGAAGATACCATTTCTTGTCCGAAAGAGGAAGATTATACCAGATCCAGACGTTTAGAATCAGACTGGAGATCAGGTAAAAACAGGTACGATCCTTACTTGGGACCATCGGGACGTGAAACTCGTCCCAGGTTCGAAAACACCAGGTCAAATTATGGACCACCAAGCTGAGATGCGGGCTCGTCCTCATCTAGATCCATAAGGGATCAAGATCAACGACCTAGAGGTAATGTGCGAATTGGGGATTACACCTTTAATGTAAGTACCTCCGAACTAATTTCAGTGTTAAGAAATTTGGGTGATAAGGTTCGATGGCCCAAAGAGATGAGGTCGAATCCGAATAAGAGGAACCCAGATCTCTGGTGTGAATTCCATAATGATCATGGACACAGAACTGCATATTGCAGATTTTTGCAAGGTGAGGTAGAACAATTATTAAAATAGGGTTATTTGACAGAATTTTTCAGTGAAAAAGGTAAACAGGCATACATGAAGAACATGCAGGAGCCCCCAAAACCTCCATCTCCAAAACGAACCGTCAACGTGATACACGGAGGTGAAGAAGTAAAGGAGTGGTCTGCGAAACGACCACGAAGTTCACAATTACACACGGAAAATGGGTTCGTGAAAATATGGAAGCAGAAGATATAACCTTCGATGATGTAGATATTGGCGGATTAATGCTTCCTTATAATGATGCTCTGGTAATATCTTTACTTATTCATGACACTAACGTAAAAAGAGTGTTGATTGATCCAGGTAGTTCAGTCAATATCATTTTGCTAAGAGTCATGGAAGAAATGCTATTGGGGAATCAAGTAATCCCAAAGGCACGAGCCATATCAGGGTTTGATAACTCTACGGTTATAACAAAAGGAGAAATTGAACTTAGCACTTATGCTGAGGGAGTGATCAAAAGTACCAGGTTCCAAGTCATCGATAGTGACATGGATTATAACGTAATCTTGGGAAGGACATGGATCCACGACATGAAAGCAATAACCTCCACCTTGCATCAGGTAATTAAATTCCCCTCTGAATGGGGGATTCGGCAAATCAGAGGCGATCAGCAAACCGCGAGAAATATAAATTCCGTGGTACACTACAACAAAAAAGTACAGGTGAAAGAATCAAGGGATAAGTAAGTCTCCCAAGTAGGTGACACCGCCCAAACAGGCATGGAAGAAATTACTACCCAAATAGGGACCGAAGGTATTACTGCTGAAACATGTACGAAATAAAATACTTACGAGAAAGTGAATAAAGTCACCACGGAAGAGGCATTGGACCACACTGATGTAGATTCCAGACCGGATGCCATTCATGAATCGGAGGAAAACTAGCACATCAAAACAACTGCGGAAGAGCTCGAAGCTGTTCCATTGTCTGAACGAAAGCCTGAACAGAAAGTGTACATATGCACGAGGCTGAGTCCCGGTCGAAGAGGTAAGTTAATTGATTCATAAACAAGAACTATCAGGAAGATTAGCCAAGTGGTCCATAGAATTAAGTGAGCATGAAATAGTATATTGGCCTAGGACTGCAATCAAGTCTCAAATCTTAGCTGATTTTATCGTTGATTTTAGTAATAACATTCTCCCTAAAGTGGAAAAAGAGTTACAACTCTTCAACGGTGTTAATCCGGGTCTATGGACCCTATTTACCAATGGTTCTTCCAATATAAAAGGTACCGGCTTAGGCATAGTCTTAATATCACCCACGGGTGAAAAGACACAACATGCTATCGAATGTTATCCTATAACTAACAATGAGGCAGAGTATGAAGCTGTTATTGCAGGATTAGAACTTGCGCGAGAGCTTTCAATCGAGCAAATCATGATCAAAAGCGATTTCCAACTGGTAGTAAATCAGATGCAGGGGACTTACATCGCTCGAGAGACTCGGAGGCTACAATATCTGGAAGAGGCACGAGAGCTCGTGAGACAATTCAAAACATGGAAGGTAGTACAAATACCTAGAGAGGATAATGCTGAAGCATATGCATTAGCTATCCTCGCAGCAGTCACGGAAGTAACAAACATGGAAAATGCAATTGTTGTTCATCTATTCCATTCAGCGATCGACCAGGACAGAAATGAGGTAACTTTCAACAATTTAACCTGGGATTGGAGAAACGAAATCCTAAATTTTTTACAGAATGGCACCGTACCTGAAGACAAGAAAACAGCTCAAGCACTTCACCGCAAAGATGCACAGTACTGCCTCATTTGCAACTCGTTATATCGCAAAATGTTCGGAGGGCCCCTAGCAAAATGCCTCGGACCTAACCAAACAGAGTTTGTGATGAAAGAAGTCCACGAAGGACACTGTGGAAATCACTCAGGGGCGAGAGATCCTTAGTGAAAACCTTAATCAGAGCTGGATATTATTGGCCTAAGATGGAAGAAGAGGCCGAGGACTTCGTATCCAAATGCGACAGGTGCCAAAGGTTTGCCAATAACATGCATCGACCAGCGGAATTATTACATCCCATAATATCCCCATGGCCCATCATGAAATGGGGGATGGACATAGTGGGACCTCTTCCCACAGCTAAAGGACAGGTACAGTTTTTGCTCATGCTAACAGACTATTTTACAAAATGAGTAGAGGCAGAAGCGTTCAAACAGGTGCGAGAAAAGGAAGTTAAAAGTTTCTTATGGCGAAACGTAATATGCCGCTTTGGGATACCGAAGGAGATCGTGTGTGATAATGGCCCACAATTCATAGGCTCCCAAATCATAGAATTCTTCAAAAGCTGGCAAATTAAACGGATCACCAACGCCATACTATCCCGTGGCTAACGGTCAGGCTGAGTCAACGAATAAAGTCATCATCAACAATCTAAAGAAGCGTCTAGATAAAGCCAAAGGAAACTGGCCTGATGAGTTACCAGCAGTACTATGAGCATACAGAACAACTTCAAAAACAGCCATGGGAGAAACTCCGTTCGCGCTTGTCTATGGCTCAGAAGCCTTAATACCTGTAGAGATTGGCAAACCAAGCTTAAGGCTTACAACAACCACGGAGGAAGAAAACGACGACGAATTGAGGACCAATTTGGACCTGCTCGAACCACGGAGAAAAACATCGCTGATACGGATGTCAGCTCAAAAACAAATCATAGGGCGTTATTACAGCCGTAAAACTCATCTCAGGTACTTCAAGATTGGGGACTTCGTCCTCAAAAAAGTCTTTCAATCAACGAAAGAAGCAGGCGTAAGAAAGCTAAATCCAAACTGGGAAGGACCCTACAAAATTCGAGGCATAGCTGGGAAGGGCACCTACGAGTTGGAAGCTATGGACGACAAAATCCTACCAACAAGTTGGAATGCCATTCACTTGAAGAAGTACTACTTTTAAGGAAAAGAAGTACCCCTGGTCAGGTATCGTACGTTCGATTTTATTTTGAACATTTGAAATTTTATTAACCTTTTTAGATGATAGGCATAAAGCTAACCCATCACCAGATGATGATATTAGACCTGCAAAGACGCGAGGAAATAATACAATTCCCGGTCTAGGGTTACACTTTCTGATGGACGTTTTAAAGGGTTAAGCAGTCATCATCTAAAAACTATATATCTTCGAGTCCCGTATGTCTTTCCTTTTCAAAAAAAGGACCACAAGGAAGGAATGGTCAAGTGCTCAAGATTTCATTCTTCAAAGATCAAACACTTGGGGGACTATACAGTATGAAAGGCAAATACGAAGCAAAAAATACTATCAAAAAGTCAAAGCTCGAGCCTGAAGATCCATCTATCCAACAAGTCAAGTGATACGAGCAAAATCGAAAGAGCTAAAGACTCAAACACAAAGCCTAATCCAAAAAACCTTCGAACATGTTCAGGTTAAAAGGCAAAATGTTAGCTACGAGGAAGAAATGCGCATCTTTGTACTTATTCAAAGCAGTTATGGATAAAAGATCATCATCATTGTACTCATTCAAAACTGTTGTAACTAAAAACAGTTACGAAATCTTTGTACTCATATAGAACACTGTTATCAAATAAAACAGTTACGGATGAAAGATCAAAATCCTTGTACTTGTTCAAAAAACTGTTATCAAATAAAATCGTTACGGACACAAGAGAATTTCCCTCATGCTTATTGAAAACTGTTATCAACAAAACCAGTTACAGGTAAAAACCCCAACTTGAATAAAAAACTTTTACGAACGAAAAACAGTTTCTCTCTTGTATTAACTCGAAAAAACTATTACATACGGAAAACAGTTACGAAATACAAGTGTATATCAAATCTGTTAAAAGAAAACACTTGCAACATGAGTTTTAGTCGATAATCAAACATATGTAAAATGTTGTGAAAGTCCAAACAAAAAAGAAAAAAAAACTTTCTCAGAAACATTCTTAAACATGTGAAAAATTCCTATCACTCTATTGCATTATTACACCTTTATGAAGTTGAGACGTCTTCTTCATTAGGTGTCGATTAGAAAGGGCCCTCTTTCACAAATTATGCCTATTACAAAAAGGCACACATTTTATATGACACCGTGCCTATTACGAAAAGGTGCGAGTAATCTCAAGTATTCTATATGCAAAACTCAGAGGTAAAACTGAAACCTCGAAAAATAAAGCATGCAAAAAACTTAAAGAGTAGAATAGAAACTCAACGGAAAACAAAAGTCATACGTGCATTAATATATTAAAACGGTTAAGTAAAAACTAAGTATTTACTTATACTTAGCCGTCTAGATATTTTATATACATTGAGGTGCCCCTAAGTTGTCATTTGGGGACTTTAAAGAGATCCAAATTTACCCCCGATGGGACTGGGGGTAACCACCAATTGAGACAAAGATAAAAAGGGGGTGAATCAACATCTTAATCTTCTTGAGGAGGGGGATTGACCTCTTCATCAGCAGAAGGAGTAAGAGCAGCTTGGGACAAAGAGGCTCGGACATCAGGAGTCTTACCTTCAGGTGGGGAAATATCCAAACCTTGTTGAGCCTTTTCCATGGCTTCCTTGATCTTAACAATTTCAGCGTTAAGGTCAAAATCTCCCCGACTCATTTCTGTCAATGTATCAAGGCGAGAATTCATGTACGCCCAACTAACATCGATAACTGCCGCCTCTTCGAGACTTTCATAATCTCTCTCCCATATCTGAAGCTCAGCTCTTAACCCATCCTTCTCAACTTCAGCAGCTTCATAGGCAGCCCTCTAAGGTACAATTGACTCCTCCAAAGATTGGGTTTTGTCTAAAGCAATGCGAAGATCCTCCTGAGACCGGGTAAGTGACTGGACAAGCTCGCCTGAGTATTCCTCCTTCTGCTCTAGCAAGGCTTTCAAGCTCCTAACTTCTTCCGAGGCACGGGATAATTGCTCAACAAAAGAAGACTCAAGAATGCTCTTGTCTTTGTCCGCTTGGTTAGAAGAAGCCTTCTCCACTGCCAACTTCGCAGCCACAACTCTCATCTGCCGCTCCAAGGTATTCTCTTCTTCTTCTTCTATGGTCTTATACCCACCAACTTTTCTCTTGGAAGAAGAGGAACAAGTAATAATCTCCTGGGCCTGAGCCAAAGACATATTCGGAATGGATGCAGCAGACATCCCCTGAGCAGAAAACCCTGTTAAAAAGAAAAAGGTTAAACAAACGAAGAAAAAGAAGCTCGAGTAAGGAAAAGAAGCGAAAACAAAAGTTTCACTTACCATGAGTCTTCACTTTCCAACCGTACTTCACAGAGAAGTACTTCCAAGATCTTTCCTCGAATGGAGCAACCGACAACAACTTTTCTACCCAATCACGGATACCGGAAACCTTCTCAACAGTACCCATGATTGCTGAAAGAGGAAGAAAATAGCTACGGTGTTAATAAAACACTTAAAGCAAAGAGAAGAAAAATAACAGATGTGAGCTAAAATGTATCACGCGCGCGATTCCACTTCTCAGGGAAGGGAAGATTTTCCTCGCCCACTAAACCAGCAGTGGGCACAACAACGTACCGAAGGTACCAACCTCTATCCTTATCGTCATCAGGGGTTACCAACACTCTTTTGCTCTTAGAAGCCACAGTGAAAACCCCTTGACGAAATAAGGTAGGAGAATAAAGATGAATGAGGTGATTGAAAGAAAAAGGAACTGAGGCTAAAGAAGCTAAACATCTAAGACACGCGACAACCCACCACACAAGAGTACCAACTTGTCCTAAGAAAATGTTGAAGAAACAACAAAATTCGATAATGACTGGATCAATAGGAGGTCTAAACCCTAGAGTAAAAGGGTAAGTGTAAACAAAAGAATGCCTCGTCTTGTAAGACGTTATTCTTTGATTACTACTTGGAATAACAATGGGAAAATCAAACTCCCAAGAACATTCCCTGCGAACAAGGGGAATCAAACCTTCGGTAATAAGAGTGGGATACCTATCAACACTATCAAGGGATAACGACTGGTCTACAAGAACCTGGCTATCCCTAGTGAAGGTAAACTCAGCAGGAATGATTTCATCAATTCGTGGTTCGTGATGTTCTCTACCCCTGGACAAAGACTTGGAAACCCTAGCTCTTGGGGAGACTAAAGACCTAGCAGAAGGAGGTGAAACAATCTGAGAAGAAGAAGAGCCTCTCGAAGGAGTAGAGCCTAAACTCCTCAGTCTACCACCCCTCCAACTCCGAGTCGGAGCGGAGAGGGTGTCAACTCATCGACGTTTATGACACCCTTAGATTGGTTTGAAGAAGACATATCTACAAAAGCAAAGGAAAAAGTTCTTTACAAATAAAGTTTGAAAGTTAGAAGCTTTTCGTGAAAGAAAAGGAAAATGGGGTATTTATACTCGAATACAACCATCAAAAAATGGAAAAAAAAAGCAATGATGTGAAAACCATAATTGAAGATGTCACTTCGTGACTGATGCAGCCACAAGAAAGCCCTAAAAGGCGCTGAGTAATTGTAGAACCAACCCAAGAATGCCACGTGGCATAAGCATTAAATGGAAGTGACAAACGACACTTACGTACAGGAAAAGGTACAATGATTCAAGTAAAGCGGCGGCAAAATATTCCCGCCATAAATGAGTATCCACTTACCAAATATTAATTAATAAATATATGGTAAGTGGGGGGACTATCTGTATTTGTAAAAAAGAGCTTCATACGTGTAATAAATCTTGATGACTCAGTAGTCTACGTGGAGAAATGAAGACACGATAGCTGGACGGGACTCTAAGAAGAGGTACGAGGCAAAGAGGCACGGCAAATCACACCCATGGGTTAATTAGCTACGGAAGTCTCAACCTAATTGAGAAGATGAAGAGACACGGTCAAAAGTGTATTTTGACAGAATAAAGGGCAGATTCAGAGATCTTCAAATTAGAAATCCATACGTTACACAACATTCACTCAACAGTTACGGTTGATTCATTGTAACGTTACATTAGAGTCATTATTAGTCATTAATGCTCAATCACCAAAAAAGGTAGATGTTATGTTAGGAAATTCCCTATATAAAGGAGAAAAATATAACCTGTAAAGGGAGAAAAAAACATTCGAACTACTATTTCAATATACTTACTTTTTGTGCATCTTACTGCTTTCCATTTACAAGTTTGCCTACAATTATAATCTTATTCTTTGTTTATCAGAAACTTGTGTTCTTCTTAAAATAGATTTGGGCAAAGAATCCAATTCTTTGGTTAAACACTTGGACCAAACCAAACTGAGTACGTGATGAAAGATGTACCCGAAGGACATTATGGGAACCACACAGGTGCAAGATCCTTTGTCAAAACCCTAATCAGAGTGGGGGAATGTTGGACTAATATGGAGGAAGACGCTGAAAATTTTGTAGCTAAATGCGATAAATGTCAGTGATATGCTAACAATATGCATCGGCCCGCAAAATTACTACACCCGATTGTATCACCTTGGCCATTTGTGAAATGGGGAATGGATATAGTAGTACCTCTACCCCCAGCCAGAGGAAAGGTACGATTTTTACTTGTATTAACCGATTATTTCTCAAAATGGGTCGAGGCAAATGCTTTTAAACAGGTGAGAGAAAAAGAAGTGAAAAGTTTCATATGGCGAAATATCATATGCCGTTTTGGTGTACCAAAGGAAATTGTATGTGACAATGACCCACAATTCATAGGCTCTCCAATCACAGAATTCTTCCAAAGCTGGCAAATCAAATGAATCACTTCATCACTATATCATCCCGTGGCTAACGGGCAAGATGAGTCAACAAATAAAATCATTGTTAACAATCTGAAGAAACGATTGGAAAAAGCTACGGGAAATTGGCCTGAAGAACTACCAGCAGTATTATGGGCTTATAGAACTACTGCAAAGACATCCACGAGAGAAACCCCATTCGCGCTTGTTTACGGCTCAAAAGCTCTAATACCAGTGGAAATTGGTGAACCGAGCATGAGATTCAAAACAACAACAGAAAAAAATAAATAATGACGAGTTGAGAACAAATCTGGATTTACTCGAGCAAAGAAGAGAAGCTGCTTTAATACGCATGGCAGCTCAAACGCAAATCAGAGAGCGATATTACAACAGAAAAGCTCACCTCAGATACTTCAAAATTGGGGACTTTGTCCTTAAGAATGTTTTTCAATCAACAAAGGAGGCTGGAGCAGGAAAATTAAATCCAAATTGGGAATGACCCTACAAAGTGCGTGGTATTGCTGGAAAAGGAGCTTATGAGCTGGAAATCATGGATGACAGAATTTTACCAACAAGTTGGAACACTGTTCACTTGAAGAAATATTACTTCTAAATAGAAGGAATACCCACTGTCAGGTATCATTACGTTCAATTTTATTTAGTACAATTAAAATTATACTAACCATTTTAGATGATAGTCAAAACTCTAACCCATAACCAAATGATGATATTAGACCTGAATAGACACGAGGAAAAAATTGAATTCCGGGTCTAGGGTTACAAATTTCTGATGGATGTTTCAAAGGGTTAAGCAGTCATCATCTAAAATATATACTTTTTAACCAAAGAATTGGATTCTTAGTCAAAGCTATTTTAAGAAGTACTCAGGCTTCTGATAAACAAAGAGATTAGCTAATAATAGGATTTAGACTTGTAAATAGGAAAGCAATAAGATAGCATAAAAGTAAGTATTTTCAGTAGTGGTTCAAACGTGTCTCTACAAGTGAGATCTTACTCCCTTTTGTAGGGAATTTCTTAATATAACGTCTAATCTTCTTAATGATTGAGAATTAATGAATATTTATATCGTTAATGTAACGTTACAATAGGTAATCGTAACTGTTGCGTGAAGATTCTGTAACGTTTAGCTCATTGATTGAAGATCTATGAATCTGTCCTTTATTTTGCCCTGGTTCATTCTGACCGTGTCTCTTAAACTCCTCAATTAGACCAGAGCTTCCACTTCTAATTATCTCGTGGGTGTTTACCCCGTACCTCTTTGTTCCGTACCTCTTTCTAAGCTTTCATCCAGCTGTCGCTCTTCCATTGCTCCACGTATATTGCTTTGTCATCCAAGAAATTACACGTGTGATGTCTATTTTTACCAATACATATAGTCCCCCCACTTACCATTTATTTATCACTTGAATATTTGGTAAGTGGATACTCATTTATGGCGGAGTTGCCGCCGTTTCACTCGACCATTGCATCCGTCTCTGAATGTATGCGTCGCTTGTCAATTCTGTTTAATGCTAGTACCATGTGGCGCTCTCAGATTGATTATGTAATTCATCAGTGCATTTTAGGGCTTTTTGCGGCTGCATCAGTTGTATTGTAAAAAAGAGTTTCACACGTAAGCTAGCTTTTGACAACTCAGCCAGTCACATGGACACAGGAAAACACGACAGCTGGATGTGATTCTTTGAAGAGGTACGGTACAAAGAGGCACGATTCAGTAAACCCACGAGCTTATCAGCCGCGGGAAACTCAACTTGATCAAAACGGGAGAGAGGCACGGTTAGAATGAATCTAGACAAAGTTACGGGCAGATTCAAAGACCCACAATTGATTACTCGAACGTTATGTAACCGAACCCCAATTATCATTATCCTTTGTAACGCCTCATTAATGTCATAATTAGTCATTAATGAGTAATCATAGAAAGAGTCGTATGTTATAAGAATCTCCTATATAAGGGAGGGGAATACAACTTGTAAAGGCATCTGATTCTCGAATACAATTAACTTCGATTTTCTATATTTCTGCAATATTATCTATTATTCATTTTTCTCCATTATCTTGATTATTAGTAACCCGTATTCATCTTAATAATAAGCTTTAGTCAAAGGGTCTAATTCTTTGGTTAAACAAATTGGTTCCGTTACCGGGAATCTGATAATCTTTGTTTAATTTTCAAGTGATATCCTCTGAATTATGTCAAACTCCAACGACAACAACCAACAAAGGAGTGGAACCCCAGTTCCATCGCCTTCAGGAACCCCACGTGGTTCGAGGGAACAATCCCCAGAAAGATCCAATAACAACAATGGTGATAATGATCAAACTGTGGAACAAGATCGTGTAAAGCAAATGATTGCAGAGTATGTGAGCCAAGCTTTGCAAGAATTTGCGAGAGGATTACCGCCAGCGTTACCTACACCGCCGACGCCACCCCAATAACACCATCACCATGGAAAATCCTCAATCTGGCTTGGAAAATTCAGGAAGAGAAGATACTCCTAATGAATCTCTCGAAATGAGACCAGGTATATCTAATAACTCAGAATTACAAAATTTACTGCTAACCATGCAGAAACAGATGAAGGAGCAGAACGATCGCATCGAACAAATTCCTGGAGTACCACCTATCATCAAAGGCATCGATGTTGATAGATATTCTCAACAACCTTGGAAGCCAAGTGCGGCACCCTTGCCTATACCCAAGAAGTTTAAAATGCCTGACGTTCCCAAATATGATGGAACAACTGACCCACGCGACCATGTGACTGCTTTCACTACTGGGGTAAAAGGCAACGACTTAACGAAACAAGAGATTGAATCAGTCCTTGTCAAAAAATTTGGGGAAACACTTACCAAAGGGGCCCTAACCTGGTATTCTCTTCTCCCTGAAAATTCTATTGACTCTTTTGCTGAGCTTGCAGATTCGTTTATAAAAGCACACTCTGGTGCACAAAAAGTTGAGAAGAGAATGGAAGACATATTCAAAATAAAACAAGGAGACACGGAACTACTCCGTGAGTTTGTAGACAAGTTTCAACGAGAAAGAATGCAGTTACCTAGGGTGCCTGATAATTGGGCAACCATGGCATTTTCAAGCAACCTAAACGATAAAAGCCTAGAAGCCACAAGATGACTTAAGGAAAATCTTAGAGAATTCCCCGCTACAACATGGAACGATATATATATAACAGGTACAATACTAAACTCAGAATAGAATAAGATATCATTGCTCGTTCGAGAGATGAAGATCATTCCAGATCCAGACGTCTTGAATCAGATAGAAGATCAGGTAAAAATAGGTACAATCCTTACTTAGGACCCTCGGGACGCGATATCCGCTCCAGGTTCGAAAAAACTAGGTCGGACTATAGACCACAAGGAAGAGACGTAGTCTCATCCTCGTCTAGATCCAGAAGAGATTAAGATGAACGACCTAGAGGTAGTACTCAAATTGAGGACATACCTTTAATGTAAGTACTACTGAACTTGTCTCAATATTGAGGAACATGGGAGAAAAGGTAAAGTGGCCCAAAGAGATGCAGTCAAATTCAAGTAGAAGAAACCCAGATCACTGGTGTGAATTTCACAACGATCATGGGCACAAAACTGCAGATATCTGATTTTTACAAGGTGAAGTAGAAAATTTATTAAAACAGGGCTATTTAACAGAATTGTTTAGTGATAAAGGTACACAGGAATATATGAGGAACAGACAGGAGCCCCCAAAGCCTCCTTCTCCAAAATGAACCGTCAATGTGATACACGAGGGTGAAGAAGTAAACAGAGTAATTTTCAAAACAACCATAAAGTTCACAATTACACATGGGAAACGAGCTCGTGAAAATATGGAAGGAGACGATATAACCTTCGATGATGCAGATATCAGCGGATTAATTCTTCCGCACAATGATGCTCTGGTAATATCTTTACTTATTCATGACACTAACGTAAAAAGAGTGTTGATTGATCCAGGCAGTTTAGTCAATATCATTTTGCTAAGAGTCGTGGGAGATATGCTACTGGAGAATCATGTAATCCCAAAAGCACGAGCCATATCAAGGTTTGATAACTCTATGGTTATAACAAAATGAGAAATTGAGCTTAGCACTTATGCTGAGGGGGTGATCAAAAGTGCCAGGTTCCAAGTCATCGATACTGACATGGCTTATAACATGATCATTGGAAGGCCATGGATCCATGACATGAAAGAGATACCTTCCACGTTGCATCAGGTAATTAAATTCCCCTATGAATGGGGGATTCAACAAATCAAAAGAGATCAGCAGACCGCAAGAAATATAAACTCTGTGGTACACTACAACAAGAAAATATAGGTGGAAGAAATTACTACCCAAATAAGTATGGAAGGTATTATTGCTAAAACAAGTACGAAATAAAATACTTATGAAAAGGAAAATCAATTTACCAAGGAAGGTATACTATACCACACAGATACAGATTCCAGACCGGACGTCATTCGTGAAGCGGAGGAAGATGAGCACATCAAAACAACTACGGAGGAGCTCATAGCTGTTCCATTATCTGAACAAAATCCTGAGCAGAAAGTGTATATAGGCACGAGGCTAGGCCCCGCTCGAAGAGGTAAGTTAATTGATTATTTAAAGGCTAACGCAGACTGCTTTGCGTGGTCCCACTCAGATATGATAGGAATCCCACCGGAAGTGATGACTCTTAAACTAAATGAAGATCTATCCTTCGTACCTGTTAAGCAAAAGAAAATAAAGCAAGGACCATTCAAGAACCAAGTGATCGACGAAGAGGTACAAAAACTCTTGAAGATTGGTTTGATACAAGAGGTAACGTACCCTAATTGGCTAGCAAACACCATGGTAGTACCTAAAAGGAATGGCAAGTGGAGAGTATGCGTAGATTATACTGACTTAAATAAAAAATGCCCCAAAGATTCATTCCCATTTCCACATATAGATCAAATGATTGATGCCATAGTAGGTCATGAATTGTTGAGCTTCTTAGATGCATATTCTGTTTATAATCAGATTAAAATGAATCCCTCAGATGAGGAAAAAACTTCCTTCATTACAAACAGGGGGACTTACTGTTATAAAGTTATGCCTTTTGGCTTAAAAAATGCTGGAGCCACCTATCAAAGGTTAGTGACTAAAATGTTCCAAGAACATCTTGGAAAGACGATGGAAGTCTATATTGATGATATGTTGGTAAAATAAACACAAGCACAAGACCATTTCCAGCATCTCTCTACTGCTTTTGATATTTTACGCAGGTATAATATGAAGTTAAATCCAGAGAAATGCGCTTTTGGAGTGCAATCAGGTAAATTTTTGGGTTTCCTTGTAGCAAACAGAGGAATAGAGGTAAATCCCGCTCAAATTAAAGCTATAGAGGAAATACCTGATATTTTAACAAATAAAAAGGAATTTCAAAGACTGACAAGGAGAACATCAGCTTTGGGTAGGTTTATTTCTAAATCTTTCGAAAAAAGTTTTAAATTCTTCCCAGTTCTCAAAAAGCAGAATTAGTTCGAATGGACTGAGGAATGTCAGCAAGCCCTCAAGAATTTGAAGATTTATCTATCGAAACCACCACTGCTTTCAAAGCCAAAAGAAGGGGAAAGACTTTACATCTACGTGGCTGTCTCAGAAATTGCTATAAATGCAGTATTGGTAAGAGAAGAAAAAGGTAAACAATCACCTGTCTATTATGTAAGTAAAA
>ML429066.1:0-27023 GCA_005239525.1 Nicotiana knightiana | reverse complement strand
GGTAACGCCAGGCCCCCCCTGGCGTTAGGGCTCTAAGGACTGGGTAACGCCAGGCCCCCCCTGGAGTTAGGGCTCTAAAGCCTGGGTAACGCCAGTCTGGGTCAGGCTGTTTGGCTCCAACGCCCGGCTATCGCCCGGGTGTCCCCTTTCGCGTATTTTTCGACGTATTTGCATCCGTTTAGCCCCGTTTCCATTTTCAATTCACCTACACATAAAATAAAACCCATTAGGCACATACGACGTGTATTTTATCATTAAAACACATAAAATACAAGGTATATAATGCTTAAAATCATGAATTCTAGCCACGCATCAGCCTCTATCTCTTCTGTGTCCCGGGCGAACATGCCCTCTACTCTCCTAGAAATACTCACTGCCTACTGGTAAGTGATATCCATCTCCAACTCTCTGGCCATACTGGTCTGAATACTAGGATGCAGCCCCTCAATGAAACGGCGAACCCGCTCTCTAATATGGCAACAAAAGCTGGTGCATGACGAGCTAACTCGCTGAAACAGACTGCATACTTCGACACAGTCATAGTACCCTAGCGCAACTGCTCGAAATCCGCGCCCGAGGTATCCCTGAGGCTCTAAGGGACATACTCTAGCAGAAATACTTGAAAAATCTATCTAAGTCTGGAGTGGAAGGTGACTCGAAGGAATCTGCGGACGCGGCAGAATTACCTTTCGGTCTCATGGAAGCTGTTTCTCGGACCCCTAGCCACGAAACGAAGTACTGGTACCTGGATCTGCACATGGAAAAAAACATGCGCAGGAAAGGGCATGAGTACACCACAAATTGGTACCCAGTAAGTGCCAAGCCTAACCCTGGTCGAGTAGTGACGAGGTCAGGTTAAGGCTCTACTGGATTTTTATAGTAAAACAGTTTAAACTTGAACAGAGAGATATAATAAGCTAAGGCAAAATAGTAGAAACAATGAGCTAAAAGAAAAATAGCAACAGGGAGGCCTCGGCTCAGCACAACGTATCTCACAGTAACAAACATGCAATGCAGTACAGGGGGAAAGCTCCCAGAATCTCGTCTGTAGTCCTAATTTAAATATACAATGCAGTACAGGAGGAAAGCTCCCGGAATCTCGTCCGTAGTCCCAATTTAAATATGCAATCCAGTACAGGGGGAAAGCTCCCAGAATCTCGTCCGTAGTTCCAATTTAAATATGCAATGCAGTACAGGGGGAAAGCTCCCGGAATCTCATCTGTAGTCCCAATTTAAATATTTAAACAGTTCAGAAAATCACAGGCAAAAATATGGGTAAAACTACCGAAACATGGTGCACATAGTAATGACTAGGGGAAGTTCAAGTAAAACAGGTAGACATGCTCCTTGCTAATCTAAAATACATAGTCAATACATGAGACAGTGAAATAGGAATGAAATGATTTATGTCATGGAAGGGAAAATGGAGTTTTAGCAACAATGTTCCGTGTACATACTCGTCACCTCATGTACACGGCGCCCCAACAACAAAAACAATATTAAAATAGCATAAGGGGAAGTCCCCAACACAGAGTTAGGCAAGTCACTTACCTCGACTACGCTACTCAACTCAAAATTACGCTCTTGCCACGAGTATCCGACTCCGAATGTCCCAAACCTATTCAATTCGATTGCATAATGTAAATCCACTTTAAGGAATCAAAATAGCTAATAAGTTCGAAGCTAATACACAAAATTAGGAAAATTACCCAAAACGTCCCCCGGGCCCACGTCTCATAATCGAATGAAATTTACAAATTTAGAACACCCATCCCTTCACGAACTCACTCGAACAGTAATCATAAAAAACGGACATCAAAATCTCATTAAATTCTCGGATTTCTATTTGGGGAAACTTCTTCCCATTTTCATGATTTTCACCCAATTCATTGATTGCATGGAAGAAATTTCTATAGATTAATGATATACAAGTGAAATAAGGTTAGGAATTGTTACCTATGAATCTTCTCCTCAAAACCCACTCAAAATCGCCTACTCCCGAGCTCCAAATCATTTTTAGAAGATATGAAATTTCAAGCCATCGAATTTGGTATAAACTGCCCAGCGATCCTGCACCTGCGCCCCCTTGGACCGCACCTGCGGAAAATACATTGCAGGTGCAAAAAATCCTTAAGTGGGCTGGAACCGCAGCTGCGGTCACTGGGGCGCATCTGCGGCTCCGCAGTTGCGGTACTGTTGCCGCACCTGCGAGCCTGGCTAACCCAGGCCAATTCTACATCTGCTATGGTCCCCTCCACACCAGCGGCTCCCCTTCCGCATGTGCGAAACACCAACACCAGCAATGCTTCAGCTGGTTTTAAGTCCAAGACTCATCCCGTTGAACGTCCGAAATATCTCCGAGGCCCCCGGGACCTCAACCAAACTTGCCAACCAGTCCTAATACCTTATCCAAACTTAGTCGATCCTTCAAAACACATCACATAACATCAGGATCACCAATTGTGCATGGATTCAAGCCTAAGAACTTATGAAATTTCCAAAATCTACAACTGATGTCGAAGCACGTCAAAACTAGTCCAAATGACCTCAAATTTTACACAAAGGTCATAAATGACACTATGGACCTACAGCCACTCTCAGAATTCCATTCCGAGCACGATATCAAAATTTTACCCATCGGCCGAAATCGTCAAAATTCTAACTTTCGCCAACTCAAGCCTAAATCTACTACAGACCTCGAAAAGACATTTCGAACATGCTCGTAACTCCGAAATCACCCGACGAAGCTAATAGAGTCGACAAAATCCCATTCTGGGCCTGTCTTCACACAGTTCCAACTACGGTCTGATTTCTCAAGCTTAAACTCACATATAAGGACTGTGTCCAAAAGCTCTCCGAATTTCACCACTCAGCATTCCGACAAGTCCCAAAAGTAGAAATAGACATGGGGAAAGCAGTTATTAGGGGATCGGGTCGCTAAATCTCAAAACGGCCTACCGGGTCATTACACCCGTCATCTGGGACCTCTTCTTCATCTACATTGATAGGAGCAGCTGTTGAGGTCGGAGTTGCAGTAGGCGGAGAAGAGTGTTCTGATGCCTCACTACCTCCCTCTGAGCCATCAAATGACTCGGACGAGGAGGTAGGTTGATTGACGGGGCGAAAAGGTTGAGATTGGGCCTCAGGTTGTTGTGCAGAGTCTCCCTCGGAAGTCTCCCGAGATGGGAGGTATTCACTAGTGTCATATGAGTCGGGAGGAGGTCTTGTGAGTGTTTTCTTCTTGTTAAAGAACTTTTGAGCTGCTAAGGGCAGAGTCTACTTCCCTTTGCCCCGGCCTCGGGAGGATTCTCCCCTCCCTTTTGCTTTGTCTGGACCACCACGAGATCGCACCATTATCTGCAACACACAAGTAGTGAAAGATTATTAGAATTGGGCTTCAATTAAT
Organism: Nicotiana knightiana; assembly: GCA_005239525.1. NCBI lineage: Eukaryota > Viridiplantae > Streptophyta > Magnoliopsida > Solanales > Solanaceae > Nicotiana > Nicotiana knightiana. The sequence continues at coordinate 23,617 of ML429066.1, read as the reverse complement.
CCTTTAATAAATGCAGATGAAATGAACACAGTGCTTCTCAAAACATGGCACCACTGACCGCTAAAAGCTGAGCGCGGCCGCGGAAGGGCCATCGTGGACCGCGTAAAAATGAACGTGGTCGTGAAGAAGTTGGATTCAGAATAGAAACTCTTTGTTCATGGAAGGACACTAACCCCTAAATATTGGACGCGGCCGCGAAAGATGAAATGCGGACCGCGTAAAAGTGAATGCAGTCGCGGAAGCAATTGTCACATTCTCTGAAGTTCAAGAATGCGGACGGCAAAATTTTTGACACGGTCGCGTAGAACCAACCATGAACCACGCAAAATTCACCGCGTCCGTGAACTTACCAGCAATACTTAGCTAGTTAAAGGCTACGCGGACAGCGAAAAACTGACCGCGACCGCAAAATTTGAATGCAATTGGCACTGACGAAAAGTTTAATCCTAGAGTTTTCACTAAGTGCAAAAATCAATTCAATTAATTATGCAAAGTTACTAACCCTATCCCCTATTAATTATGTAGACACTACCCACATGTATTTAAGCATCAATTAAGCATGAATTTGGGATTATGGCATGTATTCAACCCTAATTAAAAAGAAAAAAATTAAAATAAAGAGAAAATAAAAGAAAAAATCAAATCAAATCATGGCTTTGAACATACCAATTGTGAAATTTAGGTTGGAAATGAGCTCTTGATTATAATGTTATGAGAATGAAAGTTAGATAAGATGAAGATGAACAGTACTTTGTGCGGTGGAATGCTAGGGTTCAAAAAGTGTAACTGGATAAAGGACCTTCTATTTATACTAGCCTCAGTGGATCCCACCGACTTACCTGAGCACGGTCCGCGGAGTTTTACCGCGGTCTGCACTTTTTACCTTATGAAGAACCACTGCAAAAACCTGGGCGCGGTCCGTGGAAAAATGGGCGCTGCCGCGGAAGCCACCGCGGTCTGCCAAATTGTGATCACGGCCGCAAAATCAACTTCAGATAGTTGATATTTTTATCTTCTCAAGTACGCGTCCGCGGACAAAAGGTGTAGTCGCAAAAATGCTCATGCGTACCGCGGAATTTTGGGCGAGGTCCGCGAAATTCCCACACTTAAATAAATTTTTCCCTTTCAAAGTCCTGCACTGCACAATCAATTCCTACACAAACTTCACAACCAGTTAGTCCAAAACAATGCCTAATCTAAGAAGAAAATAAAAAAAGAAAAAATACATGGGTTGCTTCCCAAGAAGCGCCTGATTTAACGTCGCGACACGACACATGTTACCATCATCGTTTGAAATTAATCAAGGCCACCACGTGGCTATCATCGAACTTGCCAAGGTAGTCCTTCACTCGGTGCCCATTAACTCCGAAGATTTCACCATTTTTGTTTTTCAAATCAAGAGAACCAAACAGAATTACATGCACAACTTCAAAAGGGCCACTCCATTTTGATTTGAGCTTTCCCGGAAAAAGTTGTAACCGAGAGTTAAATAGAAGAACCAACTCACCTCCTTCAACTCTTTGTTCCAGACATATTTGTCATGTAAGTACTTCATCTTGTCCTTATACAAGGACGAGCTGGAGTAGGCATGGAACCGGAACTCATCAAGTTCATTTAGTTTCTCTACTAGGGGATTGGCAACTACATCCCATTCAAGGTTTAACTTCTTCAGCGCCCACATGGCCTTATGCTCTAATTCAATCGGAATATGGCATGCTTTCCCAAATACCGACCGGTACGGAGACATACCAATTGGAGTCTTCTACGCAGTTTTATAATCCCACAAAGCATCGTCAAGTTTCCTTGACCAATCAGTCCGGTTTGCATTGACAATTTTGGATAATATGCTCTTTATCTCCCTATTGGAGACCTCAACTTGTCCACTAGCCTAGGGGTGGTAAGGGGTTGACACCTTATAATTGACACCTTATAATTGACACCATACTTGGAAGGTATTGTGTCGAAGGCCTTGTTGCAAAAATGAGAACCCCCATCACGGATAATATCCCTCGGGGTGTCGAACCTTATGAAGATATTTTTCTTTAAGAAAGCCACTACACTCCGTGCCTCCACAACAAGAAAAATGCTTAATAGCGAAGGGAAAACTGGTCCCTAAAAGTAAGGAATTGGTCCCAAATGTTCAATAGCGACCAGCCAAAATGGCCTTTATAGCTTCCGCTGCTAAAGATCATTAAGGATGAGTTAGAGAGCTGGTCGTTAAAGCTGTTTCGCGACCAGTTTAAAACTGGCCCTTCAATGATTTTTAAGTTCCATGTTTCTAGTGCCTATTTGCATATTTTAGGGACTAAATTCATGGTCCTTAAAATGTTTTTCCGAATAGCTTAAAGCTGGTTGTTAAAACGTTTCGCGGCCATGAAAAAGCTGGTCGTTACATCTTTCACGAGAAATTTAAAGCTGGTCCTTAAGTCGAACATGCCAGCACTACAAAGCTACAGATTTAGCAACCAAAATTTCTACTTCTAAAAATAAGGACTAATAGCCTAGTCCCTAATGAAACAAGTCAAGTCCCTAAATCACATTCAACTTGCAACTAGAAAATCCGGTAATTAATATAAATTAAAGATGATGGTTTTTTTCATATAATAATTATCAAAAATGATTAACATCAGTTACTTGCACCGTACATCAATGATGTAAGTTAGTCATAATATTGTGCTCATTAAAAAACTAAATATCACTAATATCCCTCGGTTGTAATGTAAATTTTTTTTGACATTCCCATCAAAAAGATGGTCAATCTGTATGTCGTCAAAATATTCTTCTTGTGAACTTCAATATCCAAAACCTGTAGAAGAAAAAAAATCATTTAAAAAAAATTATAACCACTGGATGGAACAAAATCATGGCTAATAGTAGGTACTGACAAATGAGTTACATGTATTCACTGGAAGATATACATAGAAAACATTAGGTTAAGCAGAAAAATTGTTATCAATTCCTTCCAATAATCTCTTTTTAATAATAACCATCAAATAGTAAAGAATCCACTGCTTGCATAAACTAGAGGACAGTCTGGTATTGTGGCATTAGATGTGCAAATATTTGTTACTGTGTTGCTAATGCTTCTTTCATCTCCCGAGAAACTTTAGTAAATTCGGGTGAGGAAGTCTGTATGGTAAAGAATTAGACTATCAATTTATATGTAATGTGTTGCAGGCATCCAGCTCCTTTCGGCAACCTACAAACTTTTCCCACGATTATGAGCTCTTCTTAGCATAGCTCTTGATATGTGCCAGAAAAGCTATCTTTAACCCAATGACTAAGGAGCAACGACAGAATTTCAAGTAAGGATGTGGGGGATCCTGGAAGCTTGTGCTTAGATTTTCACTAGCAGAAGAAGCATGTTCCAGGCATGAAAAATAACACTCTATAGCTGGCCCAACTCATAGCATTGTTGTGACATCAAAAGAAGTTGTGTACTAATTTGGGAATAAAAGGTTATGCTTACAAGAAAACATATCAATAAGAGGGGAAAGAGTAATTAAAAGAGAAACTTCTTCTTTTGTTCTGTTTCAGTTTTAATCACAAAACTCATCAGATCATTATTAGTTAAGCTGGTCGTGATGTAATAGGAACACGGAGAAAGTCAGTGCACAAGACTAAACAAGATGTAATTCATTGTCTTTACTACAACAACAACAACAATAAAATTATTAATATCTAGTATATATAGGGTGACAGATCTCCTATTACATTCTTTCTCATATTTCCTGAATGTGATTGTAAAACTTATTCAACCATTATTTTTCTGTCATCTGTCACTCCTACAGTGCTCATCTTAATATAGATACAGGTTTCCTGTATGCATTCTAGAGACTATACAGTAACAAACAGAACAAACAGATGCCAAATGTAAATTAGTAGAAGATAGTGCCATAGGTTTTGTGTCATTTTTGAGTTGGTAATTCCTGGCTCAATCTTAATTTCACCATAATGACCTCATTTTTATTTGTTCCGTGTGTTTCCCTAGGGGTTTAATCAGTGACAGTCTGTATGCTGAAATGTTTTCTCGATCCAGATGGTCTTCATTAAGTTGGGGTCCAAGACGAATCAAGCAAGCATTTTCCTCTTTGTCAACTACTTCTCTGAAGGAGATTTTGAACTTACTTTTTTATGATTCTTTAGAGAGGGAATTGGTTGTATGGTTCCAAACTAATTGGTTTCTCACCTACCTTTTTTTTTCATTTTGACTTGGTCTTAGTTGGGCTAGTTATGGAGAGCAGTTAGTAAATCACTTGCTGACTTTTCCTTGGGTAATCTTGAGTTTTTCTTTTTTCGATCCACATAGGAGGACACAGGAGCATATATGTTTCTTATTACATCCAAACTTGAGTACCTAACAAAAAGAACTACATAATTTTAACATTTCAAGTATAGTGCAATTATGATACAATGTATTATTTAGTTATGATGTTACAGAAGAATAAGATGGCATGGACAAGGATTGAAATTTCACTAGTGTACACATTCCCGAACTCAATCACCCGAGTCCTTGCCGGTAACTGGAATAGCAATCCTGGTGACAGTAAGATGAACATCTCCACAACAACCACCAAGTCCCCCCAATCAACTACCATCTTTATTTCACTATCCTGTCTATCTTTATCTAAAGGAAATTACTAGGTACTCGAAAATCTGAGCTTTAAGCGATCTCTCTATTTCTTGTTGTTGTATATAGTTGTGGTGTTTTCAAATTTGTAGCAGCATATATATGGAAAATGTAGTTTTTTGCTTAGTGAATAAGAAGAAGGGGATATACTAAACTTGAGGGTGAAAAGAAGGCAGTGTGTTTTAAAGGGGAAGAAAGGTATGAGTTGTGGTAGTGGGGGGCCTGTAGGAAACCTAACCTATCAGTGCTGGAGACGAACCATTCAGGTGAAGTTCTAAGCCACAGATTCCTTTATGTTCATTTTAATAATGTACCAGTAAACTCGTAATCAATGGAAGATATAAATTCCGCAAGTGAGAAACAACAGACCAATGGCAAATTGTAGAACATGAAGACAGAGACCACTTTATATGTGCTTTAATTAATATGAATAACTGAGATATCACTGATTTCTAACTCTAGTTCTATAGAGATTCAAAAAATGTCAAAGTTACTTTATGGTTTTATGGTTTCATAGGTTACTTAATTCAATACCTAAGATCAACTAAAGCTAAAATGATACAAAAGAGGAAAACTGGACGAATTTTATGGTTTCATAGGTTACTTAATTCTAAAACTAAACAATGAGATAGATGCTCAATTTCATGATATTAGAGCTTAAGTTATTGCATTAGGTTTGTAAGCAATTACCACTACTATTCTAAAGAATTGGTGGCAGCAACATTCAAAATGGCCTTATCCAACAGTGAGTCTATCACCTAATTTATATCATTTCTGAAAATCCTTACATGCCCCTTTAAATTTTATCATCATTGTTTATAATCAAGATTTCCAATATGCAGGAAGATGATAAGGCAAAACTTGTGGAAGAAACAGGGTTACAACTGAAGTAAATAAATAACTGGTTCATCAATCAAAAAAAGAGCAATTGGCATAGTAACTCACAGTATGTGACATCTCTAAAGCCCAAGCACAAGAGATGAAAGAGAAAATTTGAAAACATCCCTTGAAATCAAGTACATATATAGGTTGATGGTGATTATATGAATATCAAAAAATCTTAGGTAATTCTATACCTAAGATCAACTAAAGCTAAAATGATACAGAAGAGGAAAACAGGACAAATTTTATGCCAGCAGGAGTTGGAGACAGAATTATTGGAAGCTTGAATTATATATTGCAGAAAATGAAAGAAAAGAAATTGGAGGATAGACTTTACAAGCGAATTTCCGACATAACTTTTTCGGATAATGAATGAAAAAGAGAAAAACCCAATGAACACTTCCCTACTGCAAAGAGTAAAAATAGAACACCAACAAATATATGCAAAACATTCAAGTCATTAAATAGTCACATTCAGTAAATAAAAACAACCAAAAAAGAGGAAAGGCAAAAGAAACACTGCAAATATAAGTAGATTTAATCCAACCACGCAGTGGCGGATGTAGCCTTAGTTCTACTGGTTCAACAAACACCCAGTATTTCGACACGAAACATAGTTATACATGCGAAAATTTCAAAAAATACTACTAGATTATAAACCCATAATTTTGAAAGTTAATTCTCCTGCTTGTTTACAAGAGGTAGAGGTGGCAGAGGAATCCACTCCAAACATATTCATTATTCCTTTTGCATCTGAACATTAGTTTATCTTTGCATCTCTAGTTAGTAGCAGTATACTACACAAGAAGCTATCTGACTTGCATAAAAAAGTGACGCTAAAATGCAACCAGGACATGCTCATGAATTTGTATAAGTGATCAATCAATTGCATCTCAATACCTAACAAGTTGACATGCTCTTTATATCCATTTCACATATTAGGACGCATACAATCCGTTAGTATTAAATACTCCTTTCTTACGGCAGATTAAGGATCACATACTCTTTTTTTGTGGGGTCGGCCTCCATAGAAGAAGTCACAGAAAGCTCGCGAGAGAGAATATATAACAAATATATTCTACCAACAAAGTAGACAATTAGCAAGAGACGACGTTGATGGAAATCCACATACTAGTCAAGAAGGACAAACACCTAGTTGAATTATGATTAGCAGCATGCAAATAAAATGTACATAAACTGTTATGCTTTACATGCATCATATATCAACAATTATTAGCTAGCAGCAACCCTACTGGGAGCCAAACTCATGACCCTTCAAGCAAGTCCCCAGAAGAATTGTATAATGTAAATCGCAAAGGAGAAAACTATCGCAGAGACGAAACTCTACAAGAAAAACTGAAATTTCTCGTCCTTGACCTACGAGCCCCATCTTTAAACCAATACTCTCACTTTTATCACTCACACAATAACTATCAGTACTCTAAACAACCCAATTGCAGAAAACAACTAAAGAAACAGAAAATTGCAGAACCCGATTTACGATTTCTGGTCCAATCGAAGAAAATAATGCAAGAAGAAGAAAAAAGGAAACGAAACAGATAAAAGACAAGGAAATTAAACTTACTCTGATTAGGCAGATAATCCAATACTAGAGTTTGTGTAATGTCCCTTTGAGAGAGATTGAAACTTTGACGCCAAAGTTCTGACCGATGAATTTTGCAAGTTTTTGAGTTCTGGCCCATGAATTTTGCAGCCTTTGTGAAATTTGAAAAGAATTGAAGTAGACGCTTAATTAGGGATTGTAGCGTGAAATTGATTTTTTGGGAGAGATTTTAGGGTGAAAGTGAATTTCTAGCGGGATTTCACACTGAAAATATATGTGTTGGAGGTTTTTTTTTACTTTACTTTCAATTCCCGCCCCTATCCCACTAAAATCAAGTATTAGAGATCAGATATTAAATTTTATATAGACCAAAATAAGTATTCTAGTGTATTTAGAAAAAAAAAATTAGGTATTAGAGACCCAAAAAAACCTCATCCCTACAAGTACACATTTAGGGACCATATAAAAAACTTGTCGCTATATTCTGGTCCCTAATAAACTTTTTCTTGTAGTGCTCGTTGTTGGGCACAACCACGGCTTCGACCCATTTGGAAGCATAATCAACAGCAACCAGAGTATAAGTGTTACCACATGAACTCACAAATGGCCCCATGAAGTCGATGCCCCATACGTCAAAAATATCAATCTCAAGAATAGTGGTGAGAGGCATTTCATCCTTCTTGAAAATTCCACCAGCTCTTTGGCACTCATCACACCTCCTAACAAGCTCACTAGTATATTTGTACAAAGAAAGCCAATAAAATCCACAGCTGAGAACCTTTGTAGCAGTTCTCGCCCCACCATGATGACCACCGTAGGGCGAGGAATGGCAAGCATCCAGAATACTCATTTCCTCCTCTTCCGGAACACATCTACGGATCACACCATCATTGAAAATATTGAAACGATATGGCTCATCCCAAATATAATCCAAGTTGTGCCGTTTGATTTTCTTTTTTTGGTTAGAAGATAGCTCACTCGGGACAATGCCAGTCACAAGAAATTTAGCCACATTGGCGAACCAAGGCATACCATTTAAAGACACGGAGAATTTTGAGGCCATCATGGGGCCTCCCCTCCTCCTCTAAGCGGGACAAGTGGTCCGCCACTTGCTTCTCACTCCCTTTTCGATCAACGATTTCAAGGTCAAACTCTTGAAGCACAAGAACCCATCTCATCAACCTAGCCTTAGAGTCCTTTTTGGTCATCAAGTAACGGAGTGCCGCGTGATCGGTGTGCACAATCACTTTGGCACCCATGAGATATGGCCTGAACTTTTACATGGCGAAGACAATGGATAATAACTCTTTTTTGGTCACCGTATAATTTACTTGGGAGTCATTCATCATTTTCCTTGCATAATAGACCGGATGAAATATCTTGTTGATCATTTTCCCCAAAACCACTCCTACCGCAACGTCACTAGAATGGCGCATGAGCTCAAATGGTAAGCTCCAATTGGGTGCGGTATAATGGGAGTGGTTTTCAATCTATACTTGAGAAGCTCAAAAGATTTCATGCAATCATTATTGAACACAAATTTTGCATCCTTTTCCAACAACTTGCACAAGGGGTTCACCACTTTTGAGAAATCCTTGATGAACCTTCGGTAGAACCCCGTGTGTCCAAGAAAACTCCAAACTCCCTTGACGGAAGTATGAGGAGGGAGTTCTCAAATCACTTCAATCTTCTCTTTGTCCACTTCAATACCGTTCTTTGAGATATTATGGCCGAGGACAATGCCTTCCTCAACCATAAAGTGACATTTTTCCCAATTGAGCACTAGGTTGGTCTCTTCACATCGGGCCAAAACTTTGTCAAGATTATCCAAGCATTCTTCAAAAGAGTCCCCCACAACACAAAAATCATCCATGAATACTTCGAGGAAGTCCTCTACCATATCTGTAAATATTGCCATCATACACCGCTGAAAGGTAAATATTGTAACGGCGAAATCCATGAACTATCCGAAATGGGATACACAACCCCTGCATCTATCCACTTGATAATTTCCTTCTTGACTACCTCTTGCATGGCCTCATTCAACCTCCTTTGATGTTCCACAGAGGGTTTGGCATCATCCTCTAGTATAATTTAGTGCATGCAAAAGACAGGACTAATACCCCGAATTTCAGCCAAAGTCCATCCAATTGCCGTTTTCCTTATTTGAAGCACCGCAAGGGTGGAGTCTACCTGCACGTTAGTCTAGCACGAAGAATGAATAACAGGTAATATGGAAGAAGGGCCTAAGATTTCATACCTGAGCTGTTGAGGCAACGATTTCAACTCCAATGTTGGCGGCTCCTCGATTGAGGGATTTGTTAGTTGAGTCTTCCGAGTTTCCAAGTCCAAGGAAAGTTTACGGGGCCCATATGAGTAGGATCCCATTACTTACAAGGCATTTGCACATTCAACAAAGCCTTCCTTCCCATCATCCTCATAGTTTAACAACACAGATTCCAAAGGGTACTCCACATTGATCATAGCACTCGTGTCATCAACAATCACCTCCATTACAAGATCCAAAAAAGAGCAAGCTTTGTTGCTATTAGGTTGCCTCATTGATTTGCACACGTGGAATACAACTTTTCATCACCCACCCGTAAAGTGAGCTCCCATGCTTCCATATCAACCAATGCCTTCCCTATTGCTAGGAAAGGTCTCCCCAATATAATCGGCACCTCATAATAAACTTTGCAGTTGAGAATCACATAATCTGCGGGCAGAATAAACTTGTCGACCCTTACTAGAACATCATCAATAATCCCAAGCGGCCTCTTCATTGTCCGATCCGCCATTTGCAATCTCATGGAAGTAGCTCTCGGTTTCCTAATACCCAAGGTTTTGAACACCGATTATGGAATCAAATTAATACTTGCTCCCAAATCGCACAAGGCTTTTGCAAAATCGGCACTACCCAATGGTGCATGGAATTGTAAAGCCACTGGGATCTTCTAGCTTTGGAGCCATGGAGTGCACAATGGCACTCACTTGATGACTCATTTTGATGGTCTCACAATTCATAGATTTCTTCTTTATTACCAAGTCCTTCATTAACTTGGCATATCCCGGAATTTGCTCTAGAGCTTCCACCAAGGCCACACTGATGGAAAAACTTTTCATCATCTCAATAAACTTCTTGAATTGATTTTCGTTGTTTTTCTTGGCAAGCCTTTGAGGATACGGTGGAGGAGGTCTTGGCAAAGAGGCCTTGACTTTGGGCACTATCGTTTACCGTATGTCTATCACGTGTTCCCTAGACGGGTTCACATCATTTTGAGTCTCCTCCAAGTTGTCAGCAATATCGATCCTCACTTCATCATTCACATTCTCATCATTGGCTTGAATTGCATCATCTTCTTGCAACACAACATCATCACTCATAATCTTCTTTGGATTAAAGGTACTTGCATCTCCACCTCTACCGCTTCTTGTGGTCACCACCATAGCATGGCCTGTATGGTTCCCACCCTTCGGGTTTACTACCGTATCACTGGTAGTGCCTCCTTAGGGCGAGTATTCAATGCTTGAGAAATTTGACCCATTTGTACTTCCAAGTTGCGGATAGAAGAAGTGTGGGAGGCTATTTGGGCATCAGAGTCGACATTTATTTCCATCATTTATTTGAACATACTCTCTATCAGCCCCATCTCATTGTTTCAAGAACTTTTCCCTTGAGACGGATATGGAGGCGGATTGTTGGGTTGTTGATACATCGGGGGCCTTTGAAAGCCCGACCTCCGGTTGCGTTGGTTATTATTATTCCAAACCCCTTGGTTTATATTGCCTCCCCAATTTTTATTGTTGTTGCCACCCCAATTACCTTGGTTATTTCCTTGATTCCCCTAGTTATGGTTGTTGTTCCCCCAATTGTTCGGATTGTTGTTGTTGCAACTATTCCAATTGCCTTGGCCTTGGTTGCCCCAGTTTTTATTGTTCCCTTGTGATCTCTATTATTGATTTGGAGCATTTCTCCATTGACCTTGGTAGTTATTGGCATATAAAACTTCCTCACTTTGATCATCATAAGAATCGTCTTGATTGTAACCACTGCCACTTTACTCATATTGATCTTGATTGTTTTGCACTTGTTGACCATGCTGCCTCCTCTTGTTGACCATTAGATTCACCCCTTCCATGGTGTTTACTTGCTTTGGCCACTGAACTTGCTGAAGTTGAGCCTTTTCTAACTGATTCATAGTAGTTGTCAATTCTGCTATGGCTTGTTCGTGATCATGAAGTTCCTTGTGAAGGTGGATGACATTAGGGTCACCTTAAGGAACGTTTTCCCGACTTTTCCAAGCTGAGGAGGTGTCAACCATCTCATCTAATATGTCACATGCATCGGCATAATACACTTTCATGAAATTTTCCCCTGCTAGATGATTCATCACGCACTGGTTGGTTGTGTTGATACCCCTATAAAATGTTTGTTGGATCATTGCTTCAGTCATATCATTGTTGGCGCATTCTTTTACCATTGTCCAATACCGCTCCTAGATTTCATGTAAGGGTTCATTTGGCTCTTGTTTAAAGGCTAAGATCTCATCCCGTAATATTGCCATATGACCCGGAAACTTTGCTATGAACTTACCAGCCAACTCATCCCAAGTGGTGATGGAATGGTTGGGTAGCCTCTCGAGCCAATCCAAAGCTTTCCCTCTAAGTGAAAATGGGAAAAGTGTCAATCTTAGAGAAACCTCAGATACATTCGTCTGCTTTCTCCCCCAGCATGTGTCTACAAAACCTGTGAGATGCTTATATGTGTTTTGATGGGGATCTCCGGTGAAGAAACCCCTTTGCTCCAATAGAGTCAGCATGGCATTTGTTATTTGAAAATTTCCCGCCCGAATCAGGGGCGGGACAATTGCACTTGCATAGCCTTCATTGGGTAGCACCCGATGTGCTGCCATTGGAGGAGGTGGGGGAGGGTTTGGCACGTTGTCATGAGGCAGGCGGCCTCTTGTTTGGACTTGAGGTTCTAGATTAACCTCATCCGCATCATTGTCTTCTACATCCTCCCCTAGAGGAATATGTCCGAGAGCATCATTATGAGCCATTTGGTACCTAAAGCAATTGACACACAAAAGTTAGAAAAACGAAAGGAAAGAAAAACAAAACACACAAATAGTTAGATAGATAGCTAAAATCGTATAACTCCCCGACAACGGCGCCAAAAACTAATAGGTTCCAAACCTACACAACTATAGAGTAGCGAGGATGGTCGATGCAGTTTTACCCAACAAGGTCGGGATCGATTTCCACATGGAGTTAATTGATTTGGAGTTAGGTATCTATCTAAATCTAGATGCGTGTGTTGTTCCCAATTTCACTTCCAAACATGATTGTGATGATTGTACTTCTACTTCTATTTCTATTGTATGTTAAGAGTAAGCTAAGTACAATATTTTTGGTGATAGTTTTCAAGTGTTAAAAGGCACTAGGGTAGTGACTTCCACCTAGGTGGATATTAACAGGGTATCGAGAATCTAGGGCAAGCTTGTTTTGATTGGGGTCATGATATAACCATCACACATAAGTGCTAGCTCTATACCTCTCGGTAGTTTGAGTGACTTTGACCAATTTGGATTCCTCAAGTCCAAATGGGTGTTCATGCAAAACAAATGATATTGGCTCAATTCGGGTATTACTATCTCTAAGTTTAACCCTTTAATTGGGGCTATCAATCTCTTGAATTCACCCCAATTGCTTGTTAGCCTAATTTACCTAGACTTAGTCCCTCTTTCTCTAGAAGAGCCTAAGTCATAAAGACACGAATCAATGTTTGCAACCACTAATTCAACAATTCAAGCAAGAATTAGGCTAAATATCACTAACCCATAAATAATTAAGCCCTAAAATTTAAGACCCGTCAAATACCCACACTAGTATTGGGTCACAACCCTAACTATGAGGTTTAGCTACTCATCATAACAACATAAATTAAAGATAAAGGTGAAATATAATCCATAATATTAAAGTAAAAGATTAAAATCTAATGTTTGAAGGTAAATCTTGTACAAAATTGCCCAAAAGGGAATACCAATCGTTTCACGTGCTCAGCAAAACTCAACTTAACCTAAAATTGTCAAAAACATCTATTTATAATAAGCTGAAATTTCTGGACAAAAATACCCTCGCAGAGGCCACGCTTGGGCTTTCACGGACCTGTAATATTGAGTGTGGTCCGCGTTTCTTCACATCTGAGACTGGGCTGGACCTTGTTTCGTGGACCGTGTACTCTCCACCACGTCCGCGTGAAACATTTTCGCGGTCGTTTACTTTTGACGCGGACCGCCCTTCTCAATTTTTCCACACTTGTGAAGTCTCTAACTCTTGGAAAACGCGGTCCGCGGAATTCCAAATGCGACCACGCCAATAATTTTGCGGCTGCTTCTTTCTATCGTTGTCTGTGCCCAAAAATCACTTCTCTGAATCTCTACTTCGCGGCCCGCAGATTAATGGTTGCCTTAGCATTGATCCTTACGCGGCCGCTCTTTTATTTCGCAGTCCGCACTCTTATCCCAGTCTTGGATTTGCGCAAGCTTGACTCCTTTATGAGTTGATGATGGCTTCTTTGGCTCATTTTGAACAAACCCTGCAAGCAAGCACATTAAGTTAGTTTCCAAGAATACCTCATGCACTTTTGGCCCAAAACCTAAGTAAAAGAGAGTAAATAATAGGCTAAAATCCCTACTTATCAAAGGTCCCTATATAAGGGAAAGAAATGTTATATGTACAGATACGTTCTGATTATTATTGGAATATACTTATTTTCTTGTGCTTTTACTGATTATTTTGCCATTTCGTATTCTTATTTCCTTTCTTATTTCTGAGAGAATCTTGAATTTCTTGATTATCAGTAACCCGAGTACTTCTAAAAATAAGCTTTGACTGAGAATCTAATTCTTTGGTTAAAAAAATTGGTTCCGTTGCCGGAAATCTGATAATCTTTTCTTACTTTCCAAATTACCCTCCCTCAACTAAATCTTGTCGAACGTTAATAACAACAACCAACAGGAAGAGAGAACTCCAGTTCCCTCGCCTCAAGGAACCCCACGTGATTCAAGGCAACCATCACCAAAAAGATCCACTACTCAAAACAGTTAATTGCTGAGTACGTGAATAATGCTCTCCAGGATTTCGTGAGGGGACTACCAACTGTGCCACCCACACCTCCTCCAAATAATACTGCAACTGTGGAAATTCCACATTCAGGGTTGGCTAATTCAGGAAGTGGAGGAACTCCCAATGAATCACGAGATGGGAGACCAGGTGCGACTAATAATTCTGATTTACAAACTTTAATACTAACCTTGCAGAAACATGTGAAAGAACAAGACGCCTGTATTTAGCAAATACCTGGCGTACCACCTATCATCAAAGGAATTGATATTGATAAATATTCACAACAACCATGGAAACCAAGTGCAGCTCCTTTACCAATTACCAAAAGGTTCAAAATGCCCGACATCCCGAAATACGATGGGACGACTGATCCACGCGACCATGTTACTGTATTCACTACGGGATTAAAAGGCAACAATTTAACCAAGCAGGAGATCGAATCTGTGCTGGTCAAAAAGTTTGGGGAAACTCTTACCAAAGGAGCGCTAACATGGTACTCTCTCTTACCTGAAAAATCTATTGACTCTTTTGCTGAGCTTGCATATCTGTTTATAAAAGGGCATTCGGGTGCACAAAAAGTAGAGAAGAGAATGGAAGACATATTTAAAGTAAATCAAGGAGATACAGAGTTTCTTCGAGAATTTGTAGACAGATTCCAACGAGAAAGAATGCTTCTGCAAAGAGTAACTAAAAATTGGGCAGCCATGGCATTTGCAAGCAATTTAAACGAGAAAAGTTCAGAAGCTACAAGGAGACTCAAAGAGAGCTTACTAGAATTCCCTGCCACGTCATGGAACGATGTCTATAACAAGTACAGTACCAAATTGCGGATCGAAGAGGATATCATAGCTCAATCAAGGGTCAAAGAAAAAATAAGTTCGAGGTAGTCAGAATCTAAGAAGAGGTCCGGTAAGAGTAGGTACGAACCCTATATGGGACCTTCGGGGCGAGAAACTCCTTCCAAATTCAAAAACATGCGGGCTGATTACAAATCCTCAAATAAAGATTCAGGTTCATCAACGTCAAGGTTCAGAAAGGATTGAGATGAACGTAACAAGGATAATAATACAAATGAAAGAATTGGGGACTACAATTTTAATGTGAGCACTTCCGAGTTAGTCGCTGTTCTAAGAAGCATGGGGGATAAAGTTCGATGGCCTAAAGAGATGAGATCAAATCCAAACAGAAGAAACCCAGACTTGTGGTGTGAATTCCATAATGATCACGGTCATAGAACATTAGACTGTAGATTATTAGAAGGTGAGGTAGAACATTTATTGAAGCAAGGCTATCTAACAGAGTTGTTCAGCGAGAAAGGAAAACATGCGTATATGAAGAATATACAAAAACCACCTAATCACCATCTCCAAAGAGAACAGTCAATGTGATAAATGGTGGAGAAGAAGTCAATGACATAACCTATATAACCGCGAGGAAAATAAAAAAGTTCACAATAACTCACGGGAAGCGAACTCGTCAAACTCTGGAAGACGACAACATATCATTTGATGATACAGATGCTGATGGATTGATGATTCCCCACAATGACGCACTGGTAATATCTTTACTTATACATGACACTAATGTAAAGCGAGTTTTGATTGATACAGGTAGCTCTGTGAATATTATTCTATTACGAGTTGTGGAAGATATGCTGATGGGCGACCGTGTAATTCCAAAAGCACGTTCCTTATCCGAATTTGATAACTCTACTGTTATTACGAAAGGGGAAATTGAATTAAGCACTTACGCAGAAGGGGTCATCAACGAAACAAAATTTCAAGTTATAGACACGGACATGGCCTATAATGTGATTATGAGAAGGCCGTGCATTCACGATATGGATGCTGTGACATCCACATTACATCAAGTTATCAAATTCCCTTCATAATGGGGTATTCAACAGATTCGAGGAGATCAACAAACTTCAAGGAACATCAACTCAGTGATACACACAAGTCAAAAAGATACAAGTGCAGATCTAAAAGATATGAGTGCAGATCAGACAGATACGGGTACAAGTGAAAAATATGCGGTAAATCAAATTTCAACAGAGATTGCATCAAAGAAAACTGGCGTGGATTCCAGACCAGATGTAATTAAGGAGCCATAGAAAAATGAAAACATTAAAACAACGATTGAGCAGCTCGAAGTTGTTCCATTATTCGAGCAATAGCCAGAACGAAGAATTCATATCGGAGCAAGGCTAAACCTTGAAATGAGAGGTAAGTTAATTGAATATTTAAAATCTAATGCGGATTGTTTTTCCTGGTCCTATTCAGATATGACAGGTATACCCCCAAAGGTGATGAATCATAAATTAAATAAAGATCCATTATTCGTACCTGTCAAACAAAAGAAGAGGAAGCAAGGATCATTCAAAAATCAAGTGATCGATGAAGAGGTACATAAACTATTAAAGATCGGTTCGATACGCGAGGTAAAATATCCTAATTGGTTAGCTAATATCGTGGTAGTTCTGAAAAAGAACGGTAAATGGAGAGTTTTTGTAGATTACACTGACTTAAATAAAGCATGCCTGAAGGATTCATTTCCTTTACCGCATATAGATCAATTGATTGATTCTACCGCAGGTAACAAATTATTAAGATTTTTAGATGCGTATTCTGGTTATAATCAAATAAAAATGGACTCCTTAGACGAAGAAAAAACTTCATTTATTACGAACAGGGAGACTTATCGTTACAAAGTCATGCCTTTTGGCTTGAAAAATGTTGGAGCCACGTATCAGAGGCAGTGACCAAGATGTTCTAAGAACACCTGGGGAAGACAATGAAAGTGTAAATTGATGATATGTTGGTCAAATCAACACAAGCGGAAGATCATTTGCAACATATTTCAACTATCTTCGAGATCCTCCGCAGGTATAACATGAAACTGAACCTAGAAAAGTGCACTTTTGGCATAGCTTTAGATAAGTTTTTAGGCTTTCTCGTATCTAGTAGAGGAATTGAAGTAAATCCTGCACAAATTAAAGCTATTGAAGAAATACATTATGTACTCACAAGCAATAAAGAGGTGCAAAGATTGACAGGTAGGATCGCAACTTTGGGAAGATTCATTTCAAGATCTTCGGAGAAAAGCTTTAAATTCTTTTCAGCATTAAAGAAGCAAAATCAGTTTGAATGGACTGAAGAATGCCAACACGCCCTCAAAGATTTGAAGGCCTATTTATCAAATCCTCCCCTACTGTCTAAACCAAGGGACTGAGGAAGACTATATGCATATCTTGCAGTTGCAAAAGTAGCTGTAAGTGCAGTTTTAGTAAGGGAAGACAAAGGTAAACAATCTCCTATTTATTATGTCAGTAAATCTTTATTAGATGCTGAGACTAGATATCCTCATCTAGAGAAACTTGCTTTAGCATTGGTCATGGCATCTAGAAAATTAAGGTCGTATTTTCATTGCCATCCTATCTCCTTAGTAACTTCATATCCTTAAAGGAATATTTTGCATAAACAAGAATTGTCAGGAAGATTAGCCAAGTGGGCAATAGAATTAAGTGAATATGACATTATTTATCAACCTAGGACAGCAATAAAGTCTCAAGTTTTAGCAGATTTCGTCGCAGGTTTTAATACAAAATAATTCCTGAAGTAGAAAAGGAATTACAACATTTACTTTATTTACTGATGGCTCTTCAAATGTCAAGGGAGCCGGTTTGGGAATTGTCTTAATTCCACCTTCAGGTGAAAGTATAAGGCAAGCAATTAAATGTTACCCTATTACTAACAATGAAGCAGAGTATGAAGCTGTAATTGTAGGTCTGGAACTAGCACGAGAACTCTCCATAGAGAAAATCGTGATTAAAAGTGATTCCCAACTGGTAGTCAATCAAATGCAGGGGACTTACACTGCCAGAGAAGCACGAATGCAAGAATACTTGGAAAGACACAAGAACTGGTCAGGCAATTCCAATCATAGAAGATCGTGGAAATACCCAGGGAAGAAAACGCAGAAGTAGATGCGTTGGCTAACCTTGCTTCAGTTGCAGAAATAAAGAGTGAAGAAAAATGCTATTGTAATACATTTATTTCATTCAGCACTTGACCAGGATAAACATGATCCAAGCTTTAAAAATCCTTGGAAAAGAATCGTGGTCCAAAGAAAAACCAAGAGGGAATTACTACACTACCTAAAAAAAAATCTTTTTTTTATTTTCTTTAGACTTACTTCCTTCAAGAAAACTGTCTAGGAAATCCATCGTTAGGNTTCACTATGGAACCTTTTGAACATTTCAAAAGATTCAGATTTGTGTTTCATAAGATACACAAATCCATATCTAGACATATCATTAGTGAAGGTGATGAAGTAAGAATATCCACCTCTAGCTTGAATTTTCATGGGCCCACAAACATCTGTATGAATTAGTCCCAATAATTCAGAAGCTCTTTCTCCACTTCCAGTAAATGGAGATTTGGTCATTTTTCCTTTGAGACAAGATTCACAAGTTGGATATGATTCAAAATTATATTTGTCAAGGTACCCTTCCTTGTACAACTTGTTAATTATTTTCTCTCCAATATGACAAAGCCTACAATGCCAAAGGTATGTACGATTTACTTGATCATCTCTTTTCCTCTTAAGACTTGAAACATGGATAATCGAATTAGCATTCACATTAGGCAAGACATAAACATCATGTTGGAGATAGCCATTAACATATAAATTATCACTATAATAAATAGAGCAAATATCATTGCCTATATTAATGCGAAAACCACGTTTGTCTAATATAGAAGCTGAAATTATGTTCGAAACAAATTTAGGAACGTAATAGCAATCATCCAACATAAATACTTTGCCAGTAGGCATTACTAAAGAAATTTATCCTACAGCTACGGCCGCAACTTTTGCACCATTTTCAACTTGTAGATTAATTTCTCCTTTCTTTAGTCTCCTACTTATCTTGAACCTTGCAACATATTGCAGATGTTATAACCACTTCCAGTATCTAATACCCATAGTGAAGAATTAGTAGTAGCTAAATAAACCTTGAAAATATTTTTCATTAATGTCTCACTTTGTTTCTTGTCCTTTAGAGTTGCAAGATACTCCTTGCAATGCCCTTTCTTCTTACAGTGAAAACATTCAGCATCATAAACTGACTGAAAGATCAAATCTTCAGAAAGCTCTTTACCAAGCTTGTATCCCAGCTCTCATGTTCTTCGGTAAGAACAATCACATGATTTACAAGGGGTCCAACTGGAGAGTTTTCAATGTCCAACTGTGTATCAACCATCTTCTTAAGATATTCAATAATTTCAGTTGGATCCATATTCTGATGTTTTCTCTGGAGTTCAGAACTCATAGAAGTGAGAATGATGCGTTTAATAGCAAGGCATTCTTCCAATTGTTTCTGATAAACCTTGGTGCCTTGAACATTATTCTCTGGTGGGATTATCTTTGCAGGCTTATCGATCACATCAATAAGTTTTTCATGCATGAGAACAATTCTCACATTTCTATATCAGTCATCAAAGTTTGATCCTACCAACTTGTTGGTCTCAAGTATTTCACGCAGTGATATAACAGACATATTGAGAAATCTAAAATTAGAAAAAAAAAGGCAATAATATAAGAACATATTTACATATATCATAAAGACATGGACTTTTATCTAAATGATATTTCCACTAATTATTTTAAACTATTTTCCCTCATTATAATTTACGAAATCTTTATTTCTGTTAGTGGAGTAAAGGAATCCTTTAACAATATGTATGAACCACTTGGAAGTCAAGTCGTTTCTCATATATATTTTAAAAGTAGATACTCTTACCAATTGTATTCATATACAATTTTCTTAAATAGCTCTATGTCAAATAGTCCCCTGATAGTCAGGTCGATCCTATTGGCATAGTTGAGTTCAACCATCATGATAGTAAAGAACTTATTAAATTTTATACTCCCCGGGTAGTCCAGGCTTCTAGTGTAAAATTGAATAATTCTTTCAATCCATACATGTAATGCAATAAATAATTTAAACATATTCTCGAAGTATAAGTCTCCTGGTAGTCAGGCCGCTCCTTATAAACAAAAAATAAGTAGAATTATTTAGTTTGATGGATAGCTCTATAATAAAATATCTTATATTTTATTATTTAAGACCTCAAATTTTAATAGGAGGGAATTGTTACAAATTTTTTTTTTAATAACATGAAGATCAAATCTTTTATAGCATATGAATTTAATTCAAGTTGTCTACATGCTTAGTCCTAAATTAATTTATATCACATGTAATAAATAATTTGAAATATAAAGAACAAACATGAGACAAATAAACATAATTCAACATACTATTAACATTTTACACTATATAGTGTAAAAGTTAAGGATGAAACTTTATGTATCACATATAAATAAATTCATACGACAATAAATTTACGTTTCATAACATTAACAAAGAAATTTCAAAAGCGTTTTCAATTCATCACATGCAATTGAGGCTTTAATAATGTTTTGACATAATTTTATTCTTAATCAAAATAACATCAGGTGGTAAACTTTCAAACAATTTCAAAATTGAGAAGTATTATGGTTTGAACTCTTCAAATATAATCGTAAAAATATCTCGTAAATAAATTTTAGACACGAAAAACCACGGCTCTGATACCACTGTAGGATTGCATATAGATGTTCGTAACACGCAGCGGAAGACATAACAATCCTAGGTAGAACTTTTCGTGCTTAAAATTTATTTACATGTCAAAGATCGGATCTAAGACGTACCTGGTGAAGGGAGTCGTTTCAAAAATTCTTCGATACCGCGAAGACTCTATGCGTATCCACACCGAGATCGACCGTTGCTATCAACTCTTTGATCAATGAAACCCGCGAACAAATTGAACAAAATATTGTGCTGAAATTTTTCTCAAAAATCTCAACTCAATGTTAGAAGAACAAGAAACACTTTTCTTGTAATTGTATTTTCTCTCTTGGCTTGTGTTGCACTCTCACTTTCACAAAGTAATTTTTCTTCTCAAGAATTGATGTGACGAGAAATAGGTTTTCTTTTCCAGAAATAATTCTCGTCTCTATATCTTCTACGGTAGCCTAACACCCTTTTTATATCATCAATAAGAACGTATTCCTATTTGGTTAAGTAATAGTTAAGGTATTGATTTTCTTTTGGAGTAAAAAATAATTTCTAAAATTAAATTTTATATAATTTTACTTCTTGAAAATCGAATTCATTCCAAAAGAGAATTGCCGACACGTCCTGGACTAACGTTAGTCCAACTCTAAATTGGATCTAACAAATTTGTCACCATTAATATTTATATAAATATCTCATATAAACAAATATTAATTACATGCACTAAATATATATCACATATATATTTTCAAGAGATATAATTTAATTTTCTATTTCAAATAGAAAACTTTAATTTGTTCACAATATTAATTATATCCTCTGTGCTAGCAAAGAATATAACAATATTTCATTTGGACTAATAACTAAATTTATTTGACTAATTAAATTTCTTAATTTAATTATCAAATAATAAAGTAATTAATCATTTAGCAAAGATCAGAACACTCGTTAGTGTGCGACCCCATAGGTTCAATACTAATCCGGTAGTAAATTGATCACATCAATATACTAATCAAGGGTGGCGTCTAGCAACACTCCTTAACGACCGGATAACATGAAGTATACAATTTACTCTCAAGACCCCGTAGAAGAATAATGTAGTAATTCCTTCTGTCCTTATAGCTCTGGATCGCCCTAAGATACAGTTTAGCTGTCAAATCCTAATAGGCGACCAACTATGTATTCATGTCAAATATAATCTACCATCGAATGACCTAAGAAACTCATTTCTTTTTTCATTCAATTGCCCTGGCCAAGATCTTAGTTTGGTCGTCTATAATTCATGACAACATGGATCTTAAACTCATTACCAAGAGTTGACAGATTCCATCTTGATCAATCACTAATTCTACAAGTATTTAATCATACGCAATATCCTTTCAATTATTGCCCAAGGGCCATAGGTGTCTAGTATCAAAGCACAATAAATAACTTCTCAATTACTATGATAATCTCAGGTCAAAGGAAATTTTTACATCACATTCTTCAAGAGAATATCCTATTGACAGTTTATGGTAATTCTAACCATTAGGAATTATCCAATGAGTCGATTCAATGATCATATCTTTATATGCATCATCTATCTATGTGATTTAGTTAATGAGATCAACTAATCTTCCCATAAAGATGGTCACATAAATATTGATCTAACTGGATTACTAATGTCCAAATTAATAATCCTATGATCAAGAACAAATTTAGATTAAACTATAAGAAACTTTACTCTCATTATCATGATCTCCATCACAATGTCAAGTCTCAAAATTTAATCAAGGACCTTATCAAGTTAATCAAACAATTAATACTAACTATGATAAAAGAATATCAAATGCCACATATATTTTATATCAAATAACTTTCACAAAAATTGTTTGAATAATGAAATGTGATATTGGATCTAGGGCATATCTATTATATCCCTAACAATCTCGCACTTGCACTAGAGCCAATCGCTCTTGTACTTCATCCCCAATTTCCATTTGTGCTTGTCAAACTCCTTTGTGCTAAGAGCTTTAGTGAATGGGTCTGCTGCATTTTCCTTTCGATCAACCTTTTGAATCTCGACGTCTCCACGTTCAATGATCTCTCTTATCAAGTGATACCTTCGCAGAACGTGTTTGGACTTTTGGTGTGATCTTGGTTCTTTTGCTTGAGCAATGGCTCCAGTATTGTCACACAACAGTGGAACCGCACCTTCTATTGAAGGAACCACACCAAGTTCAGTTAAGAATTTTTTCATCCATACAGCTTCCTTAGCAGCTTCACTAGCTGCTATATATTCTGCTTCAGTCACTGAGTCAGCTACTGTAGCTTGTTTGGAACTTTTCCAACTCACCGCACCATCATTTAAGGTGAATACATAACCAGAGATAGATTTGCTATCATCTCTATCTGAAGAGAAACTTGCATCAGTATAACCTTCAAGTTTCAACTCAGAATCTCCATAGATGAGGAATTGGTCTTTAGTCCTTCTTAAGTACTTAAGAATGGTCTTCACCACCTTCCAATGTTCCTCACCAGGATTTTCCTGATATCGGCTAGTCACTCCAAGTGCATAAGCCACATCAGGACGTGTACATGTCATGGTATACATGATAGCTCCCACTGCACTAGCGTATGGGATCCTACTCATGCGTTCTCTCTCTTCAGGTGTTTTAGGAATATCCTCCCTACTGAGAGTAATTCCAGTGCCAATTGGTAGATATCCTCTTTTGGAATTATCCATGTTATTCCTCTTTAAGATGGTATCAATGTACAAAGACTGGGAAAGTCCAAGCAGTTTCCTAGATCTATC